>JAQFZG010002220.1:0-17482 GCA_034695465.1 Entomobrya nicoleti
ATGTTCTAAAAACTAGGAAACTTTTAACTTTTTGGCGTCAAACTTTACCAAAAAAGGCGTCATTGAATCTCAATACAACAACATAAGTAACTTCAGCAAATATACTTGGTTATGATAAATATTAAGAGGTAAGCTATGTTCTTGACATTGACAAGGCCATACCATTTAAAAGCTCAAGACACACTTTTTATAATTTATTACTCACGCGTTAAGGAAATACCTACTCGGTATGCCTGCTGATGGCATTCTATTGACACTTGTCATACCCCTACCTTGTAAATTCTAAACAGGTTGCTGTCACGTAAAAAAATCTCTATAAGCATACGCATACCTTTCTCTTTTCTTCTCTTTTTCTCTGCTTTCACCTGACAATCTCAAATGACAGGTTTGCTTGACTAAATTTTTTCAATCATTTCTTCCACTTTACTTTCCATCAGGTTTCCCAACCGATACAAATACCATTCTTCTTTTCAAGTTGGGTTCTCGTGTTACTAAGCTCTACAAGTAGAGGACCTTTTTTTGCTGGCGTGATTGTCATTGTCATAAATAAAATACATGGTAGATTATTAAGCTTTAACTTTTTTGATCTTTTGACTCGAAAGACATGTTTTAAAGATTAACATTGAAAGATAGATTTTCAGGATTCCCAAATTTGGCTTTGTAGTGTAGTATGTATTGTGTATAGGTTTTCTTTTCTTCAGGAAGCTCTTAAATCATGAAATGTTATATCAAATATTTTGAAATTTCCCAGGTCTTCAAATTTGTATGATCCCGTCACCTCTCAGGCTTTTAAGCCCGTAAATATTTTATTATTACAGAAGTCAGGTGGCGTTTATTTCTTGGATAGTAAGTTTAGTCTTTGCATATTTAATAGTTATTTCACCACCCATCATGTACACTTACCCACAAGCAAGAATCCTCGATTTCCCAATAAAAAAGGTTTACAGTTTTTTACTGTTACCTGCGCCCCCACAGTTTATGTAATGCATCAGAAATTTCCAAACCACCATGCGTTCATAATTCAGAGTAGGACTTGGAAGGAAACATTTGTACTGCGGCAATTAATGGGCACAGTTTTTTATGCATAACACATATCTGCATATTTCAGGTTTGTTGGTTTGTTTGCATCAAAGATGAGTAACATTTCCCCTATAAATTGGCACCTACATTATAGATTTGGGGTTAATAGAAAAGTTTACGTGCGAATTTTTATATAAATAAAGGTTTTTGGCTTTTTGACGTTGACGTATTGCTAAATATATTAGAAGACAAGCGCATTTCTAGATGTTATCTTAGTCCTTGAAATATTTATTTCACAGCTTGCTTTAATATTATTTATTCTCTTATTATTATTATGTGCGATGAACTTTCAGCTGTTACTCAGCCTACTGAATAACGATCACTTCATCAAAGTACATTCATTGACTTGTCTTATTTGGTTTATCTGTTCTTAATGAACTTGATGACTATTCAAATAAAACAAAATTATTTTTGAGATAATCTATAGCCAACGTAAAACCTTCTCATTGTGTGGTCATCTGCTAGGTTTACAATCTATTCGTCAATAATCACTTTCACTTGTCTTCTATGTATGAAAGCATATTTTAAAACCAAAGTTTCTTCAGAGAAACGAAACCCTATTGTTGTAACAATTGATAGGAACCGTACCGCGATACTGGAGATTATTGATTTATTTTACGAAGCCCACAAACAACGTTAAATTTGCAGAAAATAACTGTATGCATTTATTTATTGTCAAGAACTGAATTGCCATCAAATTTTAAGCATAAAATACAGTTTTAGTTTTATGTGATATTATCGTTTTAATACAATAACTTTCAGTGATACTCAAGTAAAAAAATTAATGCTTATGGAGTCATTTTATTAAATATTGAAATTTTTCTCTGATAAAGTTATACAAAAACAAAAGCCTTGTCTTGCGCTTCCGCTGTTCATTTTGATAAAATAAATACCATATCTTTAAACACAATGGGAAACCTCATTTCACTGTAACTTCCGCTTTTACTACTTTTCCCTTTACTTTGAGTATTTATCTTTTCTTATCAATATGTTACGCAGTCAGGTCAACTTTGTAATGGAAAATTTATCAAAAGAAAACGTATCATCAGCATTCATTAGCCCAACATTTCTATTGCTTGTATTTTTGAGAATGTGTTGGCTGGCATATTTAATTTACTAATTTCCTGTTTTCATACAAGCTGTTGTTTTAATAAATTGAAAGTTCAATCATGGAGATTTTAAGTGGGTACTCTTTTCACAAAAAAAGTTATGTTATTAGAAAGCAGGAAATTTTATTTTAAACTTTATGTTCATCACATCACCTTCTCTGAAAATGACAATATATTAAATAAACGTCGTCCCCATACTATAAGAACAAGTCATGTCAAGCCATGAAGAAAACACGTGGATAAATCTGAATGATAACAACTGACAACCCATGACATGTAATGACATGTAATCTTAATCTGATATCGGCATCTGTAATCCATGTAACCGTTCAACGACCGTTACTCCACAACTATTGAGTTTAAGACCATGGTGTCTTGACAAAGTGTGATCACAATACGTGTATCCATCGATTGGCACAATAAAAAAATTCGCCCATTTAAAATGCATGTTACCGTCAAAACCGTTGTGATAACCGATGGTGTTCCAAACGGTTAAATATTACTATGAACTGGTTACTTCACTTTTGCCGGATTTGGTTATCAATTTACTTTTGCCGGTTTAGGTCATCAATTCACTTTAGGCCAGTTTTGGTCACCTTTTGCAATCGGCGGATTTTGCAATCCTTTTTCGGCGGTTTTTGTAACCGTAAAGTCCAGTCCAGTCCAAATTCTTTTCCAGGCAAGGTAGGTGAATCCACCACCACGAGTCAATGGATCTCAATGCAAAATAAATGCAAGAGCTGTTCGTCCCAATGCCAATGTGCTAAGCAGAGCAGCAGCAGTGTGAGAGCCAAACAGCAAAGGATGAGTGATGCGAGCCGATCGTAAGCTGTACTTCAGTACAGTGTGTTGTGTGTACATACAGCGATTAGCTCGTCAGTCAGATGGAAGTGTATAAGAAGTGAATGATGTTATTGTTTACCTTTAAGAAAATGTGTAGTTACTGATTGTGATAAATTTAACAATTAACTTTATTTTCAGGTTCAACAATCAACGACATCAACAATTTAGATTACTTTCAAGAAAAAGAAGAATAATAATGAGATTTCCCATTTGACACCTCAAAGGAAACCTCGGGTTGAGTGCATTTAGTGCATTGCGTTTTAGGTTTTAGAAATAACAACAATTTTTACAGTTACATTGACTACCCTAGTTTTACAGTGCTTTTGACTCCTACGTCCTACGACAACCGTCAATTGACCGTTACTCCTGTACCGTTAAACCGATTTGGCTGAAAATGTCTAGCAATTGACCCCTTGACCTGAGGAGTCGGTGTGTCAAGTTTGAAGAGAATCGGTTGAAGGATGTCCGAGTTAGAGCGCACACAGACAGACAGACGGACAGACAGACAGACAAACAAACTAAAATTATAACTACGATAAATCGAGATTTATCTACGTAATAAAGGAATGGTTTTTCTAAAAGCATCGCAATTGTTTTGAAATAAATTATAAGCTAGTAAATTTTCTGAAAAAGCACCAAAACGCTACTAGCCCACCTGTGACGCTTTAAAGCTTATAGCAGCATGAGTTCTTGTTATCGTTGAAGTTCTCAAAATGAAATCCCAAGTTTTCTCCATAAATTCGCTTGGACAGTAATATAAAAAGTAAAATGGACGTACTAAGACGACGTATGTAAGTGGATCGCAAAAAGTTTACCAAACAACGGGCTGTAGAGTTCTGTCTGTTTTTTGATTTTGAGCAAAATATTATGAAAACTTGGACAAAAGTTTTTGTTCAAAAGAATATTTAATTTGATTATTCAGTGTTAATAATCGCTTTTGAATGTCTAGTTATAAAAACTAAAAAGTTTGGGATGGTTCTACTATGCTTAAGGCAACGGAAGTAAGTTTAGGATAACAAAAAGTTGTAATTTGAGTAATAACTGGAAATGGTAATAAATCTGGCATTGAAAAAGATTTAAATTGGAATGCAGGTTTTCTATGAGGTGTGATTCTCACAATTAAGCATCAAGAAAGAGTTAAGAATGTGAAATAAAGTTATATCACAGGTAAGAAACTGTTTTTTTAGAAACGTCTGCAAATTATTTCAAAAATATTAAGTCAACCATGGAAATCACATTAAGTTGAAGTCTATATATGCTGAGCATTGCGTTTTCCAATGTGTCATTGAAGTAATGTGTTCAAACTTATTTACCTTCCCTTTTCGCTAAAACATTTGTCGGTATTGCTTTGACTGTGTAATATTTTTCATGGTTTACAAAGTGACATATGATATTCTGACGAAGATTGAATTCTGTTTTTATTTCTAACATTGATCAGATCACAAGTTACTTTAACCAATGATAATGCAAAAACATATATGCGTGTATGTATATATGTATATTGATTCTTTAAAAGCAAAGTTTTGACAACTAGTCAAAAAAGTTATGCACGAATGTCATCAATGTCATCTCTGAAAAAGGTCTACTCGATTTATTTTTATTTTGTGTCGTTCTGTCGTCATACCCAGGTAAACTTCCTCACGAATATACAGTTTGAGAACTTTAAAAAGTTAAATAAACGTGTAGGTCAAGTGTATTCGAGTTCGAAATAATAGTATTCTGAGTAGACAAACCCAACAAAAAGTTTGTCAAGTTCAAATGGCAGTTTCATTTTATAAAAAATAAAAAGATCATTTAACTGGAATGTTATCTATTTCAACATAGTAAAATGTTTGAGACTTTATTTATGATATTAATTTAAGAATTTTCATAACACACATTAAGTGGTAAGATTACTATAAACGTTCTTTAAAATAAGCCATATATATTTCTATCTGCCCACACTTTTCGCCTTTCCCCTGGAGTACGCTATTACATAAGAACGAAGAAAGTTACCAACCCCAACCACTAAACCGCACAAGTAGCACTTTGGTAGGTCTTGCTTAACAACAACGCTATCAAATTAAAATGAAGAAAAGCTAAGCTAGAGAGGGACAAGGAAGGAAACAAGTTGTTATATAGCTTGCATATAGGAAGTACAACAGGTTGCATAGCAAAAAACTGGTATGTCGGGTTATTTTTGTGTCGTCGACAACTTCCACCGTTCCAGTTAAGCAAGCAAGGAAAAAAGGATCACGTACAGCAAATAAAGTACTAAACTTTATCCTATCATTTATCTGAAACGTTCAATACCACAGTCGTAAAAGTTGATTTCAATGGTTGAACGGAACAGAAAAAGGGACATTTTGGCTTTTCTTAAATTTACAGGAATGAAAGAAGAAGTAGAAAATATTGCAACGTATTTATACTTTGTTAAATATAATATTAATATACGTTAAAATGATATTTTGAGCAAATATAAAACCAATACGTATAAAAATTTGGGAATGGGGATTCGGCTCAGCTTGACGTCAATAGATTTTTTCCCATTTCAATTTTGAAGTAATTAGTTTATGAACTGAAGTCTATAGACTTTTTTTCTGATTAATATATTTATACGAATGTAATTTGTTGATGGAAAAGAGAGAGAGCACCTGTTTAAAAGTTAAGCAGGAAGTTCACAATGACAAAAAATATAATGATTCCACCTGTGCTTTACCATGCCACAATTGCCACATGGTACATGTACTATACATCATCCTTCTTTTCAATTTTTATAATGGTTTGAAACATTACTTTTCTGGAATGAAGTGTTTACCAAACACTCGTTTTTTTAAACGAAAAAGGGTTCCATGTTTTAGAATTGGGATATATCTTTAGTTCATTTGTATCATGAGTTCTACACATTTATATTTTTACGAAACCTAATTTTCCCGTTAAGCTTATTAAATTACAAAAACATGTCATTATACGTACATGGGTGAGTTGAAGAGTGACTCAAGTTTCGTTGAAAATGTCAAATCCTTGCTTCAACCCACGCTTATTGTTTTAATTACTTTATATAGTTAAGCCGCGTGTGTGCTTTCAAGACTGCTAAAAATAGCTTAAAACTTTTTTAACGTAACGAAGTTTCTTATAATTAGTGAGAGTGCTTGTTTTAATGACACTATTGATTGTGAGCAATCATAAACTCGACTTAATTTTTTTTTGTTAGTTTATCATCGGTTTTATTATTATTTAAGATCAAAATCATTTGGTCCAAAAGAACTGTTTGTCGAAATGCTCCATATTCTATTATGCATGCACGCAGTCGATAATATAGTCAAATGCGTATAATATACAGCCATTTATGTGACTGTTAACCAGAGTACACAAGTGATATAATAATCAGAGTGCTTATATTTAACACAGAAAAAACGAAATTCCTAATTAGTGCATTTTTGTTTAAACATCTGCATAGTTTGATAGTTCGAACAAAGCAAACATATTCAACTACACTCCAACGTTACAGCAAAACCTAGAGTAAACTCTAAAATATATTTGTTTACAAAACGTATACTTTGTTAATATCTTTGTGTCAATAGTACACCGTTTTAAATAAGCTCAAGGCAAAGAGTCAGGTTCAGGTTCAAATAATCTCATATTTATACGGCATTTAATTTTTTATCATTGTTAAATATATAATCAATATAATCATATATAATATATTATTTGAATTTACTATAGTTCTGTAAGTACAGAACCATAAGAAGAATAAACAACAAAGGAATGATTTATAGAATCTAGTTTAAATTTTGCTTTAATGTTAGCTCTCCCAACTCTCCCACTATCTCTTCGTTTGTGGTTTTTTGATACAGTGAAAACTAACAAGTCATAAAAGAAAAGTGAGAAGAGAAAGCAGAGATTTTATTATGCACACACTAAAAGATGAAAGCAGGTTCATTATATTTGCAAACAAACTTAAACATAATCAGAGCGGAGCGGAGTGCTGGAAATCTAATGAAGACGTCCATGATGCGAAAGGTGGTAGTGGCTTGATGGGTTTTGTGGTTGTCTTCACGAAATATAAACGTCTACCGCATACGTCGTCGTGCACAGCAAGTTCCATTGCTTGTAATGAAATATCTTTCGTTACAATTTACCCTTGAGGCATTTACAATGCATACATATTACAGAGTAGCCTGTAATAGGGTAAAGGACGGATGATTAGGTATACATGAAAAGGGAGTTCAAAACATCCTTTTCGACATTGCATAGTTTGCTTAGACGTTGCTTACTGAATAACTTGTTTATGGTGTTATAGATACGAAAAATATATGTACCATTTTTCAACTTGTGTTTGCCATGTTACCAAAATTGGATAACTGGGTTGCTTTGTCTTTGAAGAAAGTCAAGTGCACTTTTTGTCATGAATGCGTTTCCCACTTGCCAACAAGTCTCCTGCCACCGATCTGCTTTAAATTAGTATAGGATTTTTTCACAAGTTCTTACATACGGCGTTGTTGTGTGTCTAAGCACGCAAGCTGCATTTTATTAATTTGTAACCATTTAGTTACCCAGTAATCTACTCGAAGCTAATATTCTTTTTACTCACTTAATGGCCGTTAAAACATATTTTTTATCGCTTGGTCTTGCAATAGGAGATTTTGTTAACCAATCTTCTACATATTTGGTTCCCAAAAGAATACACTAACATGAAATGTCTTAAAATCATCGTCTTATATGGCTATGTAAATTGCACCTCATGGTAATTTTATTTCCATCGATCTATAAGGTGAATGGCGTTTGTTTGTTTCAGTTGCAGATTTGAGGAAACACGCCCCTTCATTATTCATCGTATTTTACACTTTTTTTTGGCTATATCGTAGTTTGAAATAGTTAAACACAGAGTATATCCATATAAATGATACCTTACACGGATAAGGCGGTGATGATGGTCATGGATATCAATACTATTTGGAATTTGCTTACACCTTTTTCTTTAACAATGCACGGTTTGCATGATACTATCACATTCAGAAAAAAATTAAATGTAGACATAAATCATAAATTTGATTTTTTCTCTCGGTCGTTTTGTCCGGCTGAGGTCATTTCACTGCACGTGTATAAAATATAGTCAAAAAGATTTGCCTGACATTGCAACTTATTCTGTGATTATCCTGGGATTTGTTTGCGTGCATGCAAGCATCAAGTAACAAACTCGTTTTATATTTACACTAATACTTTTAAACAGAAAATCATTATGACAAAAATTATCTATTGAAATTACTTCCCAAATAGATCATTTTTAAAAAAATTCAGACTTGATTTTAGCAATTTTAAAAATAAAGTACATAATTTAAATATTTTTTCTGGTATCTATAATATGTTACATTGGAATTACGATCTAATGCATTAATTAAAATTGATAGTCTTCAAGATTGGCTTTAGTAAGGTTAATGGCCTTGACCGAATACAAGTGTTACATTCGGTAGAATAATGAATCCTGAAACAAAACAATTACACATGATGTAATTTTTATCATTTTCTTTCATATTTGATCATATTACTAGTACTAAGGTTCAAAGTTTATAAATATTTTACTCCTGCAGTTTGGTGGTACAATACCAAAAAAAATTTATTATTGGGTTACTTTATGTTTCTAATGCTTTCTTCTCTCTTTACTAAAAGCAAAAGAACACACTATCGCACACCATTACGAATGAACCTTATCGTACGACGAACAATTTATTATCATTTTACTCTACTCACTACAAAAGTAACGTTACACAAGTCGTAGCACGTCATAAACAGCATGCTAACTACTTACCTCACACTCAACGCTGTCGTCTTTGCTGCTCATTTCCTGCAGCAAAGAACGTTTCCTCTGGACACCTCCACTCAAACACATAAAACGTTATTTCACTTCCGGTTGAACTACTTTACCTCTCGAGGCATTTTATAAATGTTACCTCCTCGTTGAACAAGTGCTACTACTCATTCCACTATACTTGGCCGTTAAGACTTGTAGGTTTTGGTTAGGTAGTGATGGTGGTAGTTGTATTTGTTTTCTTTGAACATTCCACAAAATTGCTTTTCTGGCCCCTGTGTAAATATATACACTTTTAGTTGTTGCTTTGCTTTTTCTCCATTTTGATGTCAAATGAGCTTAGCGGTTATACTAACTTCAAATAATTACTGCTATTTGGTTGCATTCATTGCATTTACTTAATTCTTGTCTTACGTTTTCGGGAAAAGGATTCAGTGTTCTGTATAACATATGCTTATTTTTAGGTATGATACTTGTTTGTCTTTCTTGCAATTAAATCTTTTCCAGGAGAAAAAAGATCAGGTTTTCGAAAATACAAGCAAGTGCTTCTAAACGGAGCAAGGATATCTCCAAAAAGCTATAAAAACAGTTAAGGAGTCAGCTATACACAAATTCTACCGAAGAGCGCCAAGAAAATATATAAACTCTAAACATAACTTTTGGCTTTTACCACCAGTACTGGCCTTCAGTAATAAAGACAAGTGATTGATACATACATATTTCAGTACTGTAGAATTAGTTGTAATTTTTCAGTTTTCATTACTGAAAGTACAAACAAAAAGTCTAGAATAAGGCTAAAATTACAAAAAATAAGCTATAAGATCCAAAAATTGCGGATCCACAAGGTCAAGTATTGATTTGACTAAAAAGCCCAAAGTAAACTTACATCTAATTGCTAGTTTATACTACACACTTATTTTTGTTGCATCATGGGTTGCTCAATATGACTTAGGTTTGCTTCTGAGTCTACTTTATTTTCATGGTACTGCTAGATTCAGAGATAAAACCGCACGTGAATTCTGTTGAGTTGTCAATATATTAAATCGAATAATATGCATACTTGATTTATAGCAATATTTGTATTGGAAAATTTAAAGTTTTGAAAACAAAAACTCAACTAATTTGAAATATTGTTTCAAGTTTTTTCTACAAAAGCATTTAAATATGACTCAAGAAATGGTGAAAAGAAAATTACATGACAATTTTTTTACTTGTTGAATTTAATTAATGGATACTAATTGTAAGTACACTAGTCTTTACTGAGTTTCTATTCCAGACAATGAATCAGAAGTACACGCTGATGTTCACACAATCTACTTAAATCTAAATATTTCAAACGGAAAGTCAACAAATTAATGGCGTTTTTGTCATACAATTGTGCATTAAGTTACATAATAATATTCAATACAAAATCAACAATATTTATTTGATGTCCCTGTGTCCTCTGGAGTTAAGATAAACCATGTACTGTAGCAATTCACTTATTTCTTAATATCGATTTGGCAAGAGTGGGAATACAAAGGGCTTTCATTGTCATGTCGCATTTTCACTAGTTTTTTTTATGGGGGAGTGAAGGCAAGTCATAGTAACAGAGAATCAGACAAAAAGTTTTACAAGAGTCTTCTTTTGTTTGTTGCAATCTTTGTCTCTATTTGCTGTTTTGGATTTCCGAGGGTGAGTGACCTCACGTGATTCCATGTCCAATGGCTTTGTGTAAATAATGGGCAGCCAAACAAAAGGTGACTTTATATAAGATAAAAGAAGATATAGAATTTTAAAGTAAAAGCGAAACTCATCATGAAAATCGCATAATGGTACTGTCTTTTTGAATCGATTTGGTTTTGGTAAGAGTAAATATAAAAGATTAGAAATGGGAATATATATATAAAAACGCAATGCTAGAATTAAACACAATGTCTTTAAATTGTTTACGTTTATCGGAAACAAAACCCAATGATATTGGGTCCTGACAATGTTTTTACACTTTTCTTACAAAAAATGCATCAGCACATTTTTTAAGCCAAAACATATGTATATTGTTTGCTTTATCTCTTCCCCTGTCGATATCTAAATATAACAAAAAAGCAAACGCTCGATATTTTAAAAACTGGAGATGTATAAAATTTCTTACTTAACTAATTGTTCGGCATATTTGAAACAAGAAAGAACTATTTGACATAAAAAACTATATAACCTTTCGTATTTATTTACGTTCTTTACATAAAATGAGTGTAAATCCGTGGGAAAATTAGATTTTAGGAAACCATTAAGAGGATTTATAAATATGAGAAAACTTTACTAGTATATTATCCATTAGCGCCAACTATTGGACATGTTTAAATGCGCTACATAAGGAATATTTACCTGTAAAACCGGGAAGGCACCTGGAAGAACTAAACGTTAACAAAATGATCAACAAAACATATTATCAGTCCAACAGACAAACATTAACAATTTATTGTAGTAAAATATCAGTAACTGTTTTATGGCGTCACTTGACCAATTAGTATCAGGTGTCATTCTACTAAATTCATTAAAAAACCCACCATACAAATAAACCCCCTAATAAATGTTCTACCAGATGATCAATAAAAAATATGTACGAACAAAAAATGAAAAGTGATTTAAGAGGAAAACTGGAAAGGAAGATTATAGCCTTTGATAATATATTGCTGTTATTATGGCTGATCAAGTTACGGATTCTATTATAACAGTACACCTCGCTTTATCTAACCTCCCATTTAGCTTACTTAAAGCTACAAATTGCACAAACGACAAAAAACCTCACACACAAACTTTGTTTATTGTTCATAGCAGACAGAAGGCCTAATTATATAGAACCCTGCTAAATGATGTTAGTCGTTGGTTGCTTTGCGTGCGTGTAGCTGACATACTTAAATTGACGAGGGGGTAAGGTAAGGATGATAATAATACATCTAATAATAGAAAGCTTTTAGAAAACTTTATGAAACAATAATTCACCTGATGAAGAAAAGGGAAACGTTCATGTGTTACATCACTCCAAAAAAAATGTATATTCGTGGTCGCCATAGCAATTCAGACTTGAGTGCACTTATTCAATGACCAAACTTAGCAAAGTGGCAACATATGTTTCGATGTTTCAACTATTCAACGGGAAAATTGAGGCAAGATAAGACAAAAAGGTCCTCTGACGATCATTTATTTTTGCGAAGTGTTTTTTGAGGTTGGAAGTGAATACATATGGATTCCCCTTTTAAATGACTTTCCCTTTTGCTCCTTTTGGTCTCAAAGGGGAACGTCCACACTTTACGGTATATACTTACAAGGATAACTCTGCAATAGTAAAAGTGATATGATATGTGAGTCGTATTTTATAAATGTTCCCTTGAATAAGTTTTCGATAATAGCAACACTACCACCACCACCAACCAGCTTTCTCCTTTCTCCCATGAGTGAACTTTCAAACAAGTAAAAACGAATGTTACTTACGTAGACATATACATAGACTACTACAATTGTGTGTAGTGTGTATTTGTACCAACAGTGAAGAGATTGTGAAAAGGACCAAATAGACCCAACAAACTAAAAAAAAGTAGAATGCTTTTGAGAGAGAAAGAGAGAAGGAAGGAAACAAGTTGGTAGGAAGTACAACAGGTTGCACATCACCCTCAATAGCAAGAATACTTGTTATGAACGAACGAACGCAACGTCGTTTCCAAAGTAATAAAATAGGAGCACGTATGTCGAATAAAAGGCTAGGAGATTTTCACAACGATTCTACTCTTGAAAACACGTACTACACCAGAAAAATCCAAGTTATTGGTTTGGTGTGTTAGTAAATACTACACTGATGATGATACTGAAGATATTTTGAAAAAAATAGAAGTTTTTATTTTTTCCAGAAAAAAGCACCTGTTTAATTTTTGAAAAATATATCAAAAAAAGATTTTATTAATTAGGATTACTTTGACTTTGATTACATTTAATACGAGTGTTTAATTCACAGAATTGATTTTTTCTTTCCAACGGCGTCCAAAAACTCTGGTCGAGTATTTTATGTTACAAGTCCTATTGTTAAACAGCTAATATTTTTAGTTATTAAATGTTCCGTATTTTCTTTAAACAATTTAATGTGTCGTTTTACTCCATTTAAATCTCATATTCTTCATTTTTCGTTTTTAGCACTAAATCCTAAGCGTGTTATGTAATCACACCATATAATTCCTTATCATTCGAATATTCCCAAACCAGGTTTTTTTCTATAAAAGGTTTCGACCGCAAAACTTGTAAAATATATTATCTTTCTCTAAATTTACTACAGTCGAAAAGACCAACTCATTTCTAGTATTTTCCTTACAGCTTACCAATCCCATATTGTCATCTCCACTCTACTCCCACTATCACTACTGCCAAACAAAGTAAAGGGATGTTAATAGTAAGCGTGATCGCATTAGTCATCTTTCTTTAGGATCATTTGTATCGCCTTTCATGTCAGTTGTACATGTGCGGCTGGCAATATATAACCAAAACAAAAAAAGCCCAGTATCAGATATATATAATAATTCAAGTGCAAAATATAGAGCTGAACCGTAATAAAGATCTAGACCAGAAATTTGGTCTGTTATATTTGTTGAACAGCAGACAAGAAAAGGAGATTAGTTCACTATTAGATACTGCTTCACTTCAGCTTTACTAGGCTGCTTTCTTTTGTAGTGCCAACCTCACACTGTTAGCATGATTGGGTTGCTGTCATGACGTCCTACTTATTTCCAGATGGGATCCCTTTCCTTTCCCTCTCAAAAAAATATAAGCTGGAGAAAAGCCGACGGCGACACTTTTTCCTGTAATATGGGATCCTTCACAGTAAATGTAGCTCTTTTTACTTAATATGACAAAGTTCGACGACACAGATTTAATTTTTTTTGTGGCTTAACACATGAATAGCCTGTTTTTAATGTTTTGAGCCATGATGACATATAGAACTACTATGCAAGCTAAGATCTGAAGAGATTGGTTGATTTACCGAAAGTAATGCTACGGCGGCGTATGCAAAATCTTAACAGAGCCGGATGTATCATCAATATATGGCATTTATGTGTACATGCTTTGCAATAGAATCATAATAGATGTTTTGATCTTCTTCTTGGTTCAAGGATTCTAGGTCGGTCATGCTGTTAGCTTGGTTTGCTAGGGATTTCTTTCCCTGGAGAGAGAAAATTGATACAGAAAAAGTATATAGATGGATACATAGAAAAAAACTCGATATGCAAACGGAAAAGATTTTTTAAGGAAAAACGGAAGTATAATCTTTGCCTAGATTTTGGTTGATATCGAAAGTTTAAATTAAGTTATTACGTTAACATGACTAGTTCGCAGGGCCATGCTTTACGCAACACGCGTAAGTAATAGGATTTAAGAAAGGCAGTAAACCAAAGATGACTTATATTGAGTTTAAAAAATTGGTAATATTTTTTAAATGGTGCTACAATATAGATATTTTTTCAGTTGTATTCAAGCATGAATAATTTTTTCCAACACGACACGGTATAACAGGGCAGTAGGGTAAATATTTTTTGGTAATTTTTTGCTAATTTTTATTTATCGATTATACATAATTTTTTGGTACATGTTTGAAAAATTTGAAGTCTATCTATGTTAAAAATATCTAATATCTCAGGCAAGAACTTTTGAATAAGACCGTGATAACTGAACAAAAATCACTTCAACTTAATTCATTTCAATATATGCGGAACTTTCAATGTCTTTGTTGATTCCATTTACCCTATAAATAGTAAAAGTAAGATTTCCTAAAAAATATACATATTCCATTATTTTCTGTTCTGAATCAACAGATGGTTACCACAGCATTTCTCACGAATATCTTGTAACTATGCCTAACAAGCTTTTGTGGGTACAATATGAATTCTAATATTTCCTTGTGAGTCCTTCTACTTAAGCAATACGAAAGGAAAGAAAAAATAATTTTAATAACATTTCTACCAAAAAAACATCAAAACCAGATGAATCACATCATTCGCCTTTATTAGGATTCGTCGTCAAATAATGGAAATTACATCTCGGAAGCAACATAAATAATATAATATTATTCAACCTTCTATTTTCCCTTTTCTAGAAAGGTATCGTTCTTTTGAGTCAACAACAAATCAAAATGGAAAGGTATGACACAGTAAGGCTTTTTGAAGAAAAAAGCAATTTAATAGACTATTTTATTCACCCCTACCGTCAAAATCTCATATCAATTTCGATATTATCATCTTTGACAAAACATTTCTTATATTTTCTCTGACATAAGGAAAGAAATTATGGCAAGCCATTCAAAATTGATGTATTAGAATTCATATAAATTTGTGCAGGCGTAGAAAAACGACAAATTGATACCACATTTTGTTGTGATTTCTGGTATCTAATTATTATTTATTCTAAGACTCTTGTAAGAAATAGAGCAAAGATTCAATTTTATGAATAAGACAAGATTCTTTGCAGTTTATTAACAAAACATGCATCTCATAAAATTCGTTCGAAACGAAACTAAATAAGGCTTTCTAGAAAGTAGAAATAGATCAAAAGCCATATGTAAACGGTCTTAAAGAAAAATCATCATGGTAAAAGTATTGGCTTTTTCTAACGGTGAAAGGTAGTATTTTCAAAGCAATTTTTGAGTATTTTAGATTTTTGGTTTACATAAAAAATTCTACCCAAATACTTTTGTTAGTGTCGCTCTAGTCTAATATAACCTGTGAGATTTTAAAATATATTGTGGGAAAGTAAATAATTCATTTGGTCGAGAACCCAGGTTTTACTTACTTTTAATATCGTTTTCATTCCATTATCAAATTAATATCTCCACATAATATTCTGACCTAAGTCGTTCATTTATTTTATTGCTCGTTTTTACACTTCTTTAGATACGAATAAAAACCGGTCAAATTTAAATACAATCCGAAACAGATACGGTGAAATAAATTTGTTTCTGATTTCTAGAAAGCAAATTTAGTTTGAGCTTCCCAGCTCTAGATGTAAATATTGGACGAATTTTTTTGTAATGTTTATGAATGAAATTCATCAAACTAATTCAGTGAAAGGGTTCTACAAAAAAATGTATTCGAATTCGAGGGTCGATATTTCATCAGAAGAAAGTTGGAATACGTGTAGCCAAAGTAAGAATATTATTTTCACCCATTTCATTCCAGTAGCTTGATAAAAGAATCGACTGAGTGGAGTCCATTGACTGGAATGGTATCGCTTCTTTAGAATTTGCTAAGTGAATGAATTGAAGAAATCGGTGGGTTCTGTTCATTTCCGTATCCGGCATACAAGCAAGCAAGCATCCACATTGAAACTCGTTCGTGTACAATTTTTTTTCTTGTGTTGTGGAATGTATTTGAAGATTGATCATACATAGCTTGCATGCAAGCATTCGATAAATCTTCTATAAATTCTGTAAAGAATCTTTAGAAAATTGTATCGAATTTTCTCAGAACAATATTTCTCAGTTGGCTACGCTTTATCATGTGCATAAAAATTGAGTAAGATTTGTTGCATAGCTTCTTCTGCAATTGAATATGTACAGAAAAATGTGCAGCAACAAATGAGAAAGGAACATGTAGATTATTAAGCAGACTTTTCAATAAAAGATGTTTAATATTGGAACATTTGGTGTTTTATTCAGCCATATGGTCAAGTTCTCCAAAGCCAAAGAAACGATTTTCATTTAAGATGAAAGGTCGTCTTTTCATTAATTATTATACCATTTTGCAATGAATCTAAACTTAGTAAAGCGCAAATTATACATTTCATGAACCTATTAAAATTTCGAAATATTTTGTATAAATATTACATACCTGCTGAAATGTGTAATCTCAAACCTACTTGAGAGTTCAATGGGTTTCAAGTTGTTGGATCTTGTCTTTCTAAATTGCGTAGATGTACATGTCATCGCGCTGTCAACACTTTTATGTCTTTTCTGGGTATCTATTTATATGACAGGAAGCTTTTTAAAAGTTTTATTGACATTTTTGACATCGACAGTGTTACTTAGTGCGTGAAATTCTTATTGAACTCAAAGAACGTGACGAGGTGTCGTGTAGGTAAGAAAGAAAAGCAGTTGAGGTGTAAAATGACATTGCATTGACGTAGGTTTAAAAGTGACTCAGTAGAAATGTACTAACGGAGGTTACAGTAGTCAAATTACATTTATATGAATAACAATATAATATATTTTTATTGCAATTGCTTATACCAATATCCCATGATTATCATACTATTTTTTTCGTTGAAAACGACGTTTCATTAAGTATAGAGAGGCTAGATACATTTGAATTTTGCATAAAATAAATTTTCCGTTAATTATTTAACATCATTACATAAGTTAGTAAGAATTCTTAATAATTTACTGGGATTTAAGAAAAATACTTGACACCCATTTCCTATTTAAATCGTTAAAAAAATTGTAGTCCTGATTCTATTTGTTACTCGTAAATATTGATTTAAATCCTGATTTCAAAGCTTTGTAACAATTGTAGATTTGAAAGAACATGTTCATGAAATCGGTCTATATCGTATGTATGTTTATCAGAAATAAAATTGACTTAATGAAGCAATAGAAAAGTTTTACGAAATAGAAAGTACAGCTAATGAGTTACACTAAAGGTTTCTTATC
>JAQFZG010002221.1:0-17477 GCA_034695465.1 Entomobrya nicoleti
GTTGGTTGTAAAGGACGCTAGACACAGTGGTGGTGGAAACGGGAAGTGGAAACAAGTCATTGAAGATGGAATTTTTGGGAGGGTGAGTGAGCGAGTGAACGAGAGAGAGACAGAGACATAAAAAGGTATAGTTTGTGAAATCTCATATTAAATTCCGCCTTTTCTTCGTGTATTAAAGTAACTAAGTCCATTCTGCTTAAAAGTATTATTTAATATGAATTTACATGATATTATATTACAGTGGTGTAGTGTAATATGTAAAAGTGAGTTTTTTTTTGTCTGGGAGGAGGAGGATGATGAGAATAGAAAAAAAATATTAGGTTTGTTTCTTGTGGGAAGGGTTGGTCAGTCCAAGTCTGAAAAGAAGAGAAGAAAGAAAGAAGAAAAAAAACAATATAAAAAAGGACACATACTTGTCTCTTGTAAGTGTGTAGTGGTGATGGTAGTGGTTCTTTCTTTCTCTGCTGGTATATTAGTTTAGTGGAGAGTTTTTCGAGTGGCAATAAATTATGTAGAATGGGAAAATGTGGTTGTTGCGAATACAATATATTGTCCGAGATAGCATTTGCAGATAAAATACTTTCTTGGAATGTGTGCTACTCATTTTCATATTTAATAGCTTTCACAATGCAGGAAGAGTAAGAGTACACGTCAACATGGATTGTTGGAAGTTGTACTCTCTCGATATATTTAATATAATGTATGTTATATAAAAACATTACGTGTGTTAAAAAAAGAAAAATGTATTTGCTAAATAGTAACATGAAATTCCACGAGTGATAATATTACACGTGATAAGTATCATTAGTTTAAGCTATCAACATTCGTTCTGTACTACACAGAAAAACATGATTGTAAAATTGCAAACTATTTTTTTATTAATCAATATTTTAGAAATTGTCTTTTCAACCTGTGATCAACATCATCAGCCGACCAATAATACTTTTAATATATTAGATACGTGGAAAATCATATCCAGATATAAAAAACAATATTTTCAATCTACGTGTGTGAAAGTATATTGGATCTACACAAAGATCTCCATTTGAAGCCATATACAAGCAACTTAAGCTAAGGTATAATTTTACCGGTACAAAACATCTTATTTCAAACTTTTATGAAACTTCTAAATATTAATCTTGACTTTTCTTGATTTCTCCTTCAGATTTAAAAAATGGACAGGCCAAAAATGCTCACAAAACTATTGATGATCATCATTATAACTGGACCGCAATATACTACCAGGAACCCTTGATAATTTAGAAGTTTCCGGAATATAAGGTTTAGTGTATTTTCATATATGATTTTTTTCGGAACTGAAAACACATTGCATAAGTACTGTACTATAGCTCAACTAATGGATAGTAGTAATTAGTTAAGATTGTTGTTCAGTACTCAATCGTTATTTGTTACTTTAAAGTCGGATTTACGTTGAGCTCTTTTTGTGTAGTAAGTAAACATAAACATAAATACATGCGTATTTTTAAAGCAATAATTTTGTATACTGCATAGTTTAATTTATTAAATTTTATTATTATTTATAGTTTGATTTAGACATTTTTATAAACCTTATTTGTTATATTCCAATTTTAGTCAAAGCGTGTGAAATAAAATTTAATTTTCTTCAGTTTAAACAATTTTTATTTATGTCACTTCGCTTGCTATATGCTAATAGTTAAAATTCAATCTAAGTTTCATATGAGATAAACACATACTACAAACTCTCATATACTGGCGGACGTATTCTTGTTTGTATTTTTTACTATCATACGTAGACTAAGTATATTGTATTGTTTTAGAACTTATTTCTGTATATATCTGTATAGTCATACCACACACGAAGACTAAACATTAATTAAAAATGTAGAATTTCATTTTCGACCCTTTAAAATACATTTAGCAATACCAAATTACTTAAATGTGTGTTAGAGACACCAGCAATATTGATTGTTTTAACATAATTGACATTTTTAAAGCTTCTGACTAATTTGAGAATTCAATGATAAGTATACACTGTATGTAGGGCATATTTTTTAATCGTTTATTATCTCCACTTTGGTCACAGCGCCTTTTAAAAGTTTTTTTTTCAATATATTTACCTTGTCGAGAGCTTTGAGCTACTTCCGATCTGACACAAGTACAAAACACCAAATTGATACCTACAAATTTAACCTCAGAGAAGAAATATTAAAACTTTTTTGTCTACAGCCTACTTCGACACTAATAGTTTACACGACTACATGAGTGTTGATTAATAATTCACACTAAGAACTTGTTGTTCTGTAGCCCGATTTCTCCCCCCAATTTATTCAAGTAGCTTGAGTATTTCAGGCAATCACCAATAACGAATGCATGCACACACATATCATATGTATGTACTTGTGCTGTAAATTTAAAATGTGTCCTGAATCCCGACTCTGTTCACAAATTCTTTTTCCTTGAAAGATTCAGGATTCTTTCTGCACCATGTCGTTTTCAGATAGATTTTTTTGAATTCGAGAGCATTTGGCTTTCAGGATATGAATGTAAATCTCAAACTAGGTTTACAGGGTGCTTTAAAGTTTTGACAAAAACGGCTTGTTATTTCGCATGAAAATTTGAAAACATAAATGTACAAGTGTTACAAATTCAAGAGAGTATATAGGCAAGTATAATTTAGTTAAATTATAATGCAACTTCATTTCAATTGAAATTTCAACTTATGTTAAGTTCAAAGTAATAGCAGTTTAGAGTATCGATGAATGCCGGTACAGGTTAACAGATATAAGTGTACAGAAAGATATACTAATCGCGCGTCATTTATACTGAAACGCAAGCTTACTTTTACTTATCTTCATATAAACACGTACTAAGTTAACCAGGATATAGGCAAAGGTAAACCTGAAGCACATTATATACATATACCTAAATAAATATATATTGAGTCTCAGGTTTAGACTGATATGTAACAAGTGGAAATATAGTGGAATAATTTTTCCAGGTGAAATCCAAACTATTACACTTGTATTAAATGACTTCTGTCACAGATATATCTACAAGGAGAATTGTTAGCTTGTGGTAAAATATTCGTTTGAAGATAATCAGCAGCATGGGCCCTTACCCGAACCCCACGACGACTTATCATCTATAATTAGTTTTACAATGTATTTTGATCTAGTACTGCACTGTTGAAAAATTTATACTAATTTACCGTTCATCAATTTCTAACTGCATGTGACAATATACTATGAACTCCAGTATATACACCCAGATTAAGCATTATTTGAATTCGATTTAGAGTGCTTGTGATATTGCATCAGTAACAAAAATGTAGTGCATTGTTGAAATATTTAATCTGATGAAAATAATACATGCCCAAATTCCTTATTTCCTTACAAGGGAAACGGTTTGGAGTACCTAAATATTATTATTTGTTATATCAGAACATTTTGTACATGTGCATACGGCATACATTGCATTACACAACTGTACTTATTTTCTGTTAATGTCGATGGAAAAGTAGCAGAGTGTGAGAAGAGAACACTACACATTATTTCCTCTTCTTAACGGCTAGATATGGCCATGCCATATAGCTGGCGGGTCGCATGCAAAAAAAAAGAAATGTTTGCATCGATACTCGGTAGCAACGGTCCAACCCTTGCATGAATTATTAGTGGGATTTTCCAAGTAGGACCGTTTATGCCACAAAAAGTTTACGCTTTCACTTAACTTAAAATCTGATGTATCACCCGGTATCGTAAAAGTATTGCTGAAAAAAATATCAACAGTGTTGAAGGATGATGATAATGATGATAGTGTTGGTTGATCAATGCTAAAAAGCAAATATTATAGGCTGTCTGTATAAAACAAAGGCACACTTCGTTTCAAGGCTTTAAAACTATATAATACACATCACTCATCAGCAATAATCATTTGTTCTATTACTATAGGTGTGCTGTGGATATAATTTTTAACTTTGAACAGATAACCTTTTTTCCAAAGTAGTGTATCATATAGCACAAAGGGATTCATGCAAGGCTGTATTAATTAAATGGAAATTCTAAATTCTGGCATATTTATTTTGGACTTCATTGGCCATGTAACACTTTCAACGTACACCATTATAAAGACAGAATTTTAGAGAGAAAAAATAGTAAATGTATCCAAAATACTTATCGTAGGTTTCATGAAAAAATATCCGTGCAGTTGTGGCATATACATACAAGAGAAGGTACATTTAATTGTTATATGTACATGTACAACATGCATGTAACAACATGAATGTTGTTAAATGATGTTATGTCATGCAAAGCAAAAGGTGGTACATTTCGTTTGCTTTGAAGAATATAAAAGTATATGCACACATAAGAATCTCAAAAGAAAGGAGTCACATGATGAATATAGACTTATTTACCAGACGCCGTTTGATTTCACTGCTTTTCCAAAGACTAAAAGGCTGCTTTAAAAAACGGAGAAAAAAGCCTAGAAAGCCTGCTCTTAACGATTGCATGAAGATAATAGGCGCCAGACAAAGGTGCACTTATTACTGTTGTCAGTTGTTGATGATGCTTAAACACTACACAAAACATTCATGTCATGGAGAAAACATGTAAGAAAGGCTCGTGTAGTTCAGGCTAGACTCTTTCCTCGCTACCTACAATAAGCAATGTAATATGACGAGCCTCTCTTTGTTAAAAACTCCCTCATTCTATAAGAAGACTGAGTGGAGTTTACATATAACTGGTCAACTTTCGTGCGTGTGTTTCTCAGTTTTATTAATCCCACTTTTAGCATCCACTCAAAATAAGACGACAAGTGGGTGTATGTCAATACGAAGTGAAAGAGGAAAAAAAAGTACTGCCGCAGTCGTATTTGTAATGAGTAGAAAATAAGACAGGATATTTGTTTGGTGATAGTATGGATGGGTGACAAATAGATAAATAATTCCATTGACTCTGGCTCTCTGTCTTTTCATAAGTAGAAATAACACCATATCGGTGAGTGAGCACACAGTCACCTAACATGACGGGAATAATGTGAGCGTTGACTGCATATCTAAGATGGGATCCAAAAAATAATACCAGAACTGCTTTAGTATAACAAATTAGAAATTAGTTTACTCATGATATTCAAGACAATAATGTTCTCTATTGGACAGATATTTAATAAAATAGTATTTATCGGGTTTTCTTAACTATTCACTTAAAATGCGATATACATAGGAAATATTAAGTCGATTTAGAATTTATGAAATGTATTGCATGTAATCAATTCTGAAATTGTCAAAATTCACGCATGCATTGTGTTGGCTGATAATAATGTACGTTGGCAATGCTTACATTGACGTTTGTTGAACAATGCATGCCATAAGTATTTGCCTCACTAAAAGCAGGTGGATTTTAAAATACGAAGGAATGTGAAACCTTGTGGTTTCTCCCATGACACATGAGTCCATGCATGAGTGTACTATCACTACTATCTATCTACTTCATGAACATGCAGAATACCGTATATACATAGCCACGCATATTTTCCTTTAGTTGAAACTTTTTTTCCAGGCGACACAGGAAGAAGTCCAGCCCAGTGAAAGTGCACGGGTCGTTAAACGAACGTTGTGTTTGTTGCTGAGTGTATACAAAATACAGGGAAAGAAGCATGATTGTCACAGACACTTCAGAATACTCGTGTTTGTATATACAGTAAAGATGATGAGGATATTATGATTGTTCACTTTTTGTGTGTGTTCACTGAAAGTTGAAGAGTTGTTTGTCCAGTTCTCCCATTCAACCGTTTCGTATAGTTCCAACTATAGACGCGGCATCCATCCACCTTCATCCTTTTTGTACATAAAATATTGGTTGGTTGGAGGTGGCGTGCACGCAACTCATTGTCATAATGGGAAGTAGCAACATGGGAAGAATATCATTATGTTTTATGCTCACCTCTCATCATCATCATCACGAAAATGATAGTGATGATGACGATGACAATGGTTGTGAACTGAATCACCTACTTGAAAAAAGAGACAAATATATATACCAACTACATCCAAATATTTGTGCTTCAAGTCCATTACTTTCATCTTTTTTCCCTGTAATAATACCACTACATAACTTCTTGCCTCTCTACAAAATGAGCAGAGCTCTCAAATAAAACAAGGAATTGAATATTGTATACTGTGTATTTTTTTGGGGTTGTCGCATGTTTTTTTTTTGTATTTTGTGTCATCAGCCATCAGCGCGAACATCATTTGTTAACCTTAAGAAAAGTTACATATGTACTTGTTCCCCTGTTAGATGAGCACTTTCACCGGTTTGGAAAAGAGAACCATACTCCGTCCGTTAGGTTTTTTTTGTAGAATATTCAGAACTTGATAATATGAAAGTGTTTGGCATATTTTCATTTAAAAAAGCTACTTCTTTATATTCCAAAGTTTTCATAAATATAAGCATATCGATATTATCTTGAAATGGTTTTACAATTTTATGTTGACTGTAGGATCATCATGTTTTTCATGATCAATAAGCCACAACAGAGCGGTACACTTCAATATTAATTTTAACTTCGTAACGAGCACAAAAGCCACTATTTTCAAGATAATAGACAGCCAACAGGGAAGTATCTAGGACAAAAAATCTAAAATCGGTTATTAAATACGTTTCATATAGTTAGGAGGTTGAAAAAACAAGCAAACATTTTTAGTCTTTTTTATGTCTAGTCTGTCCTATAATATTCATAATGTATTCAAAAATATGATAGGATAAAAAGTTTGCGGTCTGTGTCTTCACAACGAACGTCGAACTTTTTTAGTAGTTGACATGCACGGGTCATATATATATGTATATGCATATAAGTACCTATGTCATGTAGCTATTATATGATACATGAAATTGCATTATTGGTTTGTAAATTACTTTGGAGTAGTTTAAAACCTCAGCTCCCCCCACCAAAGAAAAAATTATTTTCCGATTGGTGAGCCAACCATGGTCGGTGGATAAGTTTAAAAGTTTTTTATTCGTTGATTTTGGAGTATCAATATCAAATCTGAATTGGACACGACGAGCGACAGCAATAAGAGGTTCAATTTTAAAATAAAGGAAATACTCACAAGCAATACTTACGCTACGTCCTTTTCTTCAGGTTAATCATTTGGAAAACAGATCTAGTCAACTTTTTCGTATTTCGTTCTATTTATTCTTTTTTTTTGTCTACGACGTCGCCACAAAATGTCATACATAATGTACAAGCATATATAACTTTCTTTTTATATAACCACTGACATGTTAAACTCTAAACTGAAGAGCAATATAATAATGTACATCAGCTCTCATAGGTAATGATAATAATGATGTTTGAAATACTTGTGGAAAAAAATACGTTGTCTGTGGGGTGTTCTTCCAAAAATACACAATACAAACAGAGTTTACTTACACTGGTTACTTTTATGCCATGTTTAAAATTAGATGGCTAAAATGTTAAAAGTAAAAAAAATCAGTATGAATTCTAGTTTAAATATTTTTTTGATTTGGAATGCAAAGGTTGTTCATAGTAAAAAATAATCGGAGTTTATATACGTACAAATATGTATGTCTTCACGAGAAAAATCTTTCTCTTTTAGTTCCAGGTTACAGTTATTTTTACTTGTTCATATTATGTACGAATGTATGAATACTGTTTTCTTGTGTAGTTTTCATATGTACATTGTACGTATGAAATTATATACCCATTTCAATTTTTTAGATTTGTATTCGTGCGATATGAAAAATCTATGTATTTAAAGATGAGTATAGAACCATACGCCATGTTGACGAGACAATATGCTACAGGTCTTTTAACAATTTGAACATTAATCGACTATAAAAAAGTCCAGTCCAAAACTTTGGCCGCTTATATATCTAATAGTTATTCATTTTTTTTGGACAAGGCAAAAGACAAATAGAAAAGTACTTCAAATCATCGTCATGATATGACGACTAGTGCTCCACCCTCATACATATGCGCTATTTTAAAGGAAGCCGACAAATTAAAACAACAGGGAAAGGAGAGAAGTTGAAAAGCAACAGTTCTTCTTTGTTCTACTTATTTCGTATGCACAACAATTTAAAAGAGGAAAAAAGCAATATTTTGTATAGTGCTCAGTACTGCGGTGCGTTGCCTCGATTTCACTTTCACCAAGGATCAAACATACCGACAACCGACTGCGACCGGCAGCCTGAACATGTAAAATGGACATAAGTACATTAACACCAGTCAAAGTAGTACGTTTTTGGGGAAGACGATATTACATATATATTTTTTAACGTATAAAATATGGAATGCACACACACACCAGTTGCGTAGAGTATCTAGGTAGTATTCTATTTGTTGAACAAGAAAATTTTCCCTATAAATAGGCAGAACATTCACTCGGGTTTGATCAGTTCATAGCGGTCGTCGTCATACGAAGTTACTTCAACTTGTTCTCCCGCAGAGAGAATTTTACTGAGTATAAAGTTATTGTTGTGTGTGGTCTTCGAATAGAAAAAAAGGACTAGAAATAATATCAATGTGTGATTGAGGAAAACTAGTACTAATACTCCTTGAGCTTAATCTCCATACAAAACAAGAGTGCTCTCCTGCTACTCCACAGTCTTCTTTTCAAGTTGTAGTGAAAACTATTAAACATTTCCTTCGACTACGTTTGTTATTACCTCTCTGTATTTTGTATATACACACCTTTTTGTGTAAAGCCAAAACCGAATTTAGGATATCTTCTTAGTACGTTACTTTAGAGAAAGGAATAGCAGAGCATAGCCAGTGTGTAGCATAAATAAGACTTAGAGAGCCGGTTCTTGATAGAAAAAAACCAAAAGTAAAAGAAAGGAGAAAAAACGAGGAAGCTTTGAAAGATCTTTAATGTAAGTATCAACAGTCCCCAGTGAATGAAGGAATTAAAGTTTTTAATGGCTACCGACAACGTATTGAGCTAGCTTGGCTGCTTTCACTGGTGATAGAGTACAAGGAGCAAAAAGCAATAATACAAAAGGAAATTATAGAGAGATATATATAGATTGGGCATCTTTTACGGCAAACATACGTAGCTATATATGTAGTAAGTGAGCTAAAATGAGCGGCTTAAACTACTGCTGCTTTTACTTGCTCTTCCACTTCCTTCCGCTTTTCTCGTCACCGTTGTATAAACATAGTAATATAACTTGGTAGAAAAGTAGTTGCTCGTTACCAAGAAGGGAAGGAATAGTAAGTAGCGCGGTTCATGTTCATGTAGTGAGCTATTATTATCATCTCAGCAACCGAAGTTCACAACAGCACCTTCACAAACTGGGGAAAGTAGCGAAAGTATACATAGGCCGTTCATTCAAACCGTTCATAGTCCATTCTTAGGTTCTTGTGCTATCATTTTTGTTGCTGGGTTTTTTCGGCTTTACAGAGGGAAAAGGGAAAACTTGAAGGTAAAATGCTACTTCTGAACTGAAGTGTAAAAATAGAGGTTCTTTCTGTCAGAAAGTAAATACCTTGTTCTCTTCTCATATAATTTTTGCTTTGTTTTAAATACTTGCTTTCTCCATTTTGTTTTAAGAATTTCATAGGTCGTCTTCTTTTATTTAGGAAGTTTATGTGTAAGCAGCTATAGTTTTCCGTTTATTAGCAAAGAACGGATGGAATCATAACATTTTAGGGCGCTCTTATTTCTCTTTGTTTTAATGATAGTAAAGTTGACTGGTTTGGGTTAAGCGTAAGCTTTTTCTGTAGAAGTTGGTTGCATTTTTTTTCTCCTCTGGTTGTTTTACTGGATACAGATTTACGTGTAGAAAATACATGAAAAGCAACTTTATGGCTTTCATATGGTAGATTTCAATGCTTCTAATATGGTATTTCTTTGGTGAAAGTAGCAACTAATTTTTCGTTTCCTTTTATTGTTCATAAAAGGTATCTTCTATTCGAAACGGATTGCGTATGCCAAAAGTGTGCTAGAGAAATCTTTGGAGAAATGTGGATAAGGTATATATTGTATTCGTTAAAAAATCGAAGTGAACAAAGAGTATATTGTATTTTGTATGCTTCTAGCAAAAATGCATTGTAATGTAATGAATGCAAATAAGTACGGCTACAGACTCTACAGTAAGCTCTTGAATGGGAAAATCATGATACCATCTTTATCTTCATTATTTTGAGGTCATTTTTTTCTTCATACCTCTATTCTCGATATACTACTCTTTTAACAATAAATACCATTTCCCTCGTCACATAATTTACAAAAAATGAGGTTAACATTAATTACATTCATTCTACTTGTTATGTTGTAATTTGTTTTTCAGAAAGCCATGATCCGCCGTCCATCCCCTTTTCCGGTCTCAAACACGCTTGGAGAAAGCAGTCCTTTCAAGATGGAGAGAGCGCGCACTCAATCGTGGAATTGAATCATGATGGTGGCTGGGATAAAAGGCGATGAATTACTTCTAGAAAAATCTAAAGTATTAAAAAAAGAATCCCTATCTGGAAGACTAGTGATTTAGTTGTTTCTTTCCTATAAACAGCAAGTCACTAGACTTTCCTTATGGTGCTTCTTAAATTCAACAGTTACAATTTTTCACTCTTCACCCGGCAAACAGCATCGAATTCAGCAAAGAGTACCCAATTGAGTATTTTTTTCCATTTGAGACAACAGAGAATTTCAAAAAACAAACGGGTATGGTTTCGTTAATCACGAAACGAACTTCTTGGGAGTATGTCGAATTGTTATCATCAGTCATCCAAGACGGTAAGTACTTCGTTAATTGTAGTATATAATTTAAACAAGAACTATATAGTATAATATGTTTATAATATACATCTATAAAATAAAGAATATAAAGTTAACCGTTCAACATTAAACTAAATAGCAAACAAACCTTGTGGGTGACCACGTTTACAAATCAACGAAACGAAACTACACTTTTTCAATTCGACACCTTATTGTATACTTACCTCTCAGTAAAAAATTTAGTACGTCGGTCGTTCTAAATAAGTTATAATAGTCGAAAAATAGAAAGCCTCAACTCATTATGTCCCATAATGCCGACCTGCAGAAGTACCATTTCCCGAATGATGAGAGTCATGTACTTATGAGTAGTGGGTAATGTGAAATAGCATATGTACCTAATGTTATATTTGACGCAACTCCTGTGTAAGAATATCAGACAAGAAAGTTTTCCTTTTCAAACATAACAGTTAGACAGAATGCGAAACTATAGTCGACTAATCATGTAGTGTATATTCTAATGCATTTCTAGCTTTGTATTTTTGGTGTTCCTCATTTTACCGATGCGAAGACATACAGAACAGAGAGAGTTTATTAAAATGCGCTGAAAAACTGATGAAACATATCGTCACATTGTGCATGCAACATCGCATCGTCAGCTCAGTAGATAGGGGTGAATATAAACTGTTGGATGTTGGATGATAAAAGAGGTGTAAGTATTCATGTCAAAAGAGTATAAATCAATAATGCCATCATCATTCTAGTCTCTGTATGCTTGCAGTTTGTTGTCGCCACATTATCCTGTACATAACGAAAAGTAATTCTGTCACGAGTAAGGGTTAGTTTAGTTGAGTAAAACGTATCGGCCCGGGTATTTCTTGATACTATACCTGATAAGATTTCCTCTTACACATGTCAGTGCTTTATGCATATATTTCATCTCAATGATATTAAATTATAGAATTAAGAATGTATTGCATAATTTTTAAAGTGAAAGCACCGAAAATACGATTGTGATAGCAAACAAATCTAAACTTAAAACCAAAAAGATGCTTTTTTACAAAATGTGAAAGATTTAAATAGCATATATTTAATAGTTGGAATTGGAAAGCCACCTTTTAAGATGTATCTATTTAAGTAAATACAACTAACTAACCAAACGAATATAAATAAAAACATACCTATGTCAATTTTTGAATGCCAATTAGCCTCAATACTTTCGTTGTATTAATTCTTGCACTTAGAAATTTAGATCAGAGAAAGTTTGTATTGTTGCAGCGGGAAAATGGCACTGGGATAGACATAAGAAGGATGAGTGTATTATATCTATTGGCACAGGAGACCGGAAATATTTACTTTAATTTTGCCTGAAGCCATATTTAAAAAATAATTTGATGATCCGAACATTCTAAAATCCTATTCAACCAGCACTTTATTTTATTGAATCAATAAATATAATACATAATCCAGGTAATATTATATGTTAAATACTTACGTTGAACTTATTGAAACCACTTGTTTAATGAAAAATTACGAATTTAAGTATTAAGAAAAATAATATTTTATAATACTGAATACTAAATAAAAAAATCATTTCTTTGCAACTCTTAAATAAATGGTCACATTTCATTAGATAAAACATTTATCACGTTTTTTTGACTAACTACTCCAGAAAGGAATGCATATACATAATTGATTCAACACTGGATCCAACTAACAGCTCTTCATTTTTTAGTCATTAGAACTGTCATCCACAAACACGCAAGCTGGACACTGATGAATACACGATGTTCAATATAAACGGAAAAACAAAAATGAGCAACACTTTTTCTGTCACCAAGTATTACCACCGCCTGTATCATGATCACGATGATGACAATGGCAATGATACTTTTCGAAGAACATGGGTGTCACTTTGTATCATAGTTTTTGTGCATTGTACATATACCTTACTCGGACTTCACACATATATTTTACCAGTACTCATGAATGCTTTCTAATAGCTATAATTGACTTATATTCTGAAACTAACTAGACATTGTCTCTTGTGCAGCTTTGTTTTTATTGTTGTGTTTTTCCTTCCTTCAAAGAAAGTAGTAGAGCAGTTTTTTTACGATTTTCTAGTTGATATGTCCCTAATGTGCCTCATTCATTTGGGAATTTCAATGTTATGTACTTGCTTTCTCCACTTCTTCCCCATTACTTTTTTACATATACCTATGCTTATTTTAGTGTGTCGCCAAATGTCCTAGTCAATTTCCCTCTGCCACGTTATATTCCTTTCATCATTTACATTCCAAGATATTCTTGTATGTCTTGCCATGTGTAATAGGCTTCTTTCTGACATGTCTTTTGACGAGCCTAGAAATTTTTAATGCCTAAATGATGACGACTTTTTTTTGGAGGTCATGCTTCATTCTTGAGTTAAAGTTTTTGCACAAAAAAAAGTTTTCTCTCACTTTGTTTTCTCTTGAGAGAGAATGAAGTGTAGCCAGACATTTTATGTTTTATACAAAAAGTTTTCCCTATTTTTTCGTATGTTTAGTGGTTTGATTATAAAAGTTTCTTTTTGTAAAATGTAGCTTGAGAGTGCACTCAATAAGGATGAAATTTTAAATTTTATATCTTTTCCATTATCGAACAAAGAAGAGGGCTAAATGGCCAAGTACCTTGACTATCAGGTAAAGAAGCATGGAGATGAAGAGGCTGCTCAACCTAAAACTTTGGAGGATGTGTTGGAGGCTATTGGTAAAGTCGTTTATTATTAAATGCAAAGAATTCATTCGGAAAATGTTTTTAACACTGGCCATTGTCAATATTGAAATTAAATGATATACTATTATTTCACATCATTACGCTATTTTATCACAGGAGGATTTGGCCGGTTCCAGTTCCTCATGTTGGTCTTCATACTTTTTTACGAAATTCCATCAGGGATGATTGCGTTCTTGCCGGTTTTTGTGGGTATGTGTTGCTTATTTTTGGAGACAAGCGGTGCAAACTGTAGAAAGAGTGAAAGAAAGATGTTTCCAATCAGATAATGTGGAAAACGTTTATAAATGTTTATGTAGGGAAAACGCCCAAATCATGGAAGTGTATATCTGAAAACGACAGTATAGTTATAATGAATTCTGAAGAAATTTGTAGCTGCAATGGCACGCGTTACACCTTGACATCTAGCATTGTCTCTGAGGTACTTATCCATGTAGCATTTTTCTGTGCATTAGCCTTTTAGTTGCTAATTTCCTTTTTTATCTATTATATCTTCTTCTTTTTCTATTTTCCTTATATGCTTTCATGTAGTGGGATCTTGTGTGCGAATCATCATGGGTAGTTGACTCGATTACGACTTTCCAAATGTTTGGAATGTTTTTTGGAAACACAATACCTCCTCAGCTTTCTGATTGGTATGTCATTATCATAATTATCTTTTTTTAAATATTTTTCCATTAATTTGTTTTCTTTGTTCGAAATTGTGCCATGTTTTCCTCCACAAGGTATGGGCGAAAACCAACGTTTATTGGTTTGATTTTCACGATGGGACTGGGGCAGATTGGTACTGCTCTCTCCATAAACCCATATTTTTTCGCTCTTTCAAGATTTATCTGTGGAATCGGGCTTGCAGGCAAGCTTTATCATCATCAATTAACACTAAATCGTCATGTTTTTATTAAATAAAGGCAACATTTTTACTTTAAAGGTTATTTTACAATTAATGGAATTTACGTGATGGAATTTCTTACACCAAGCTGGAGACAGCTTGCAGGGTGTCTTGGTCCACTGGGTGAAGGTGTAATCCTTTTAGCTATCTTGGCTTATGTCATACAACCCTGGAGGCTGTTGGTTTGGGCCACTGGCTTTCCATTGATAACCATATTCTTCATTATCCCGTAACTTATAGGACTATCAAATGGTTTGCAGATGGTGTTGGTAAAAAAAATAGAGGGGTGCTAATAAGATGCCTGATAATTTACAGCTTTCTTCCGGAAAGTCCTCGATGGTTGCTCAAGCAAAAGCGTATTTCAGAAGCGGAAGGTGTCATTCGTTACATTGCTGGAATAAATGGAAAGAAGGTGCATAATCTCGATGTTTTGCAAAAAATAGCTACCGAAGAAGGAGGAGATGCTGCGGATGCCAGGTTTTCATATCTTGACTTGTTTAGACGAAAGGAATTGAAAAGGAAAACACTCGTGTTTATCGGAATCTGGTTTTGCTGGGCACTCCAATATTTTGGAATAAGTTTCAACGTGAAAAACTTCGGTGTTGACCCGTACCTGATGTTAATGCTACTTGGGAGTGCAGATAGCATTGGTTTTAGAGCTGCTTTGCTAGTTAATGATCGGTAAAATTATACGAAATTCGGCATGAATACTTTAGGTGTACATGGACCATGATTTAAAATGCATTGTTTGATAATTATTTCAAGTTTGGGACGAAGGACAGCGTTAATACTGTTTTCAGCTATATCGGCGGTGTTCTTCTTGACCTTAGGATTCATTCAAATTTTCGTTGGTTTGGAGCGTTTTCAAATACTTTTCATTGTTTTCATTCTTTTGGGAAAATTAGGAGTTGCAGGTGCTCGATCAGCCATCAGAACCTTAACTGTTGAATCATATCCGGTTTCAATAAGGACAATGGGGTAATGTGAGATGCAATTTTTAAATAAATGGGAAATTAATTATGCACTAATCTACAGTTATTGTTGCTACCAAACTCAGATTCGGTATGGCAAGAATATCAGCAGCAGTTGGGGGAGTAGCAGCTCCACAGCTAGCTTACTTGGGGACAAGTAAGTATTTACTACTCATAATCTAAATCTATCTTTACATCTTACTGATTAGTTGTCATTCATTTTCAACCAGAATGGCCTTCCATTCCACTATTTACCTTTGCAATACTCGGGATATCGGGGTCGTTAATATCGCTTTTATTAACGGAAACTAGCGGTAAGCCCCTTCAAGATAATTTTGAAGGAGCAACGAGTAATGGAAAAGTTGCCCCAACTATTCAACATCATCATCATCATCACGTCAGTAAAACAAAGAAGATGACAATAAAAACTATAGACAAACCTACACTAGAACTACCACGAGTAATTCTCAAACGTTCCAACTCATATTAATGAACAATCGGTACCTGAATCTAAATAATATACGAAAAAGAAATATATGTATAATAATTTTTGTTCAATAAATTGAATCATTATTGCATCAACGAAAAATATACACGTACTAAAACACAAACCAAATGTATTTATTTAACAGTCCAGTCGATTATATTTTCTATATAAAATGTTGTGTAATCTACATTACTGGCCATACCATAGATTCCAACCTGTTCCTTCAAATTCAACAAGTTTATCTACGCTTATTCATTCCCAAAATGTTCAAAATAGTTATGACACCAGATTCAAGAACCGGAAAAGCATCAGTACCAGCCTTCTCAAAGGATTCATAATCCTTCACTCGGCGTTCAAGAAACTTCCAGGTCTCCTGGAAGCCTTCTGATTTATCTTGAACCATGCAGCATTCTGTCGCAATGTACAAGGAGATGACGCCGGTTCGCTTTGTGTACCAACGAAGCTGAAAAAGACAAATAAACTTTTATATTTTAGGGTAAAATAGCATTACGCACTCTTGATATTTTCCCTGAATTCAATTTCATAAATTACATCAGTTGAAGTGTCTCCCAATCCACGAATACAAATAGTATCGGAGAGCTCGCGTAATACTTGTAAACTTCTTGGAATATTGATTGGTTCCAATGAGAGGCCCATAGCTTGATGATATCGATCAATAAACGGGACAACTTGCTTCAGACGATACTCCATTGAATTATACAAACTTTTATACTTCTTGTCAATGCCTTCCAAGTACTTTTCCAATTTGAGATTGGAATACCGCTGAAAGTATTCAACCAGGTCATACGGCGTACATAAAGATGCAATTGAATCAGATAAGTTTAAATCCGAAGCTCCTGTGAAATTTGCAAACGACAGAGATTAAGTTGTATATAATTGCTTATGGAATACAGAGATGCACATAGCACATGATCACCTTAACAGCTTTTAAGGGCTTTTACCTGCTTTCAAGGAATCACTACTCCATCCCTTTGAATTAACATGATTAAGGGCTGCTTCTAAAATTGTTAACTTTATTTGAAACTCCTCTTCATGTTCACTTTCTGATGCAGACGTAGGCCACGCACTGGAACTGTCGTTCTTGGTGTGACCTTCTTCATGGTGTTGCCCAGCTGTATTACTATACCTTCTTAATGAAGGACTATTTAACAGTATTACTTGGCGTTTGAGACATGGATAATTACTCTTCCTTATCTGACTAGTGAAATTAAAAATCCTAGAATGAAGTGCTAAAGTTTGAGCACATGATTTTATCATCGTAACGTTGATCTACAAATTTCCTTGTGACTAAGAATTACACAATCAGGGTTGACATTGACTAACCAGTTTACTACACATAACTCAATATCAGTATTTTACTTCGTTTATGTCACTGTCAATGCTTCAGTTCAGTCAACAGTAGTGATTAACTGTGGAAAAAATACAAATTGACAATTAAGAGATATTGGATATAGAGTTAGAAAAGAGATACACACAAACTGCATCAGCTACAAAAACCAAATCACATGTTCCGATCTGTTTCCGCATTCTGTCACCTGTGTGCGTGCCGGACCACATGTATTTCGTTTCAGAGACAAGGCAAACAACAACAATGATCTTCTGCTGAATCTCCAGTTCCAG
>JAQFZG010002222.1:0-17467 GCA_034695465.1 Entomobrya nicoleti
TTTGTATGCATGTCCCCATCATCATCATCATCATGTTTTTTCAGCTTGAGCTCAAGGCAAGTTGACTTAGGATAGTAATAGTCACTAATATACTTGCACATATTATAATGTCATACGATTAAAAATAACCCTATTCCGAAGTCGTTCTCGTAAGACATACAGCCAAATGTGTTTATATCACTCGTCATTTATTTGCACTACATATTCTTATACATTTATTTATACAACTTTGATTAGTACAAAATATAAAAAACAGACAAACAGGAGATAAATTTGAACAAATTTCAAAAACATTTACAATCCAAGGTGTTTCATTCTTTCCACCGGTACTGTGGTAATACCAAGTGAAAAACTGAACCAAGTAACTTCCTCCCATTACCAAGAACAACTTGAGAAATAACTTGAACCTGTAATTGATAAAAAAGTCAATCAATGATCAAGTTGGCAACTTATTACAAAATACATCATTATATTTTAAGATATCGTACGTGTAGCTTTCCACATTATATTTATGACTTGTTCCATCATGCAACTCATTTGCTTGTCTACACCTCGCCACACAAAAAATATTTTGCGTCCAAATCATCACCGGAATATTAAGCATCAACAGTGTTCCCATTGGAATATAAACGAACTGTCCTCTAAAATGGGTATTTACAAAACAGGAAGTTGTTCCATAATTCGGCACTGGAACTTCTGATAAAGCATCACTGTATACGACATCCAGAACTATCAAACATGCTACAAATCCTAAAGGTATTCCCCATCCAACTACACAGTACTTGACAAATAAGGTAGATTTGTTTCCACTAGTACTCAATTTCACTTTTCTAAATGTATTCAAAATATCAAAGTTTAAAACCGTCATCCAGACATAACTTGCAATATAAAAGTAGTGAGCTGCTATAGCAACAATCACACAAAATATACCACGTTCACCAATCCCCGTAAACTCAGGCTGTGGAAATAAGAAAATAAATTGGGCAGTTGAGAGAAATATGTATCTTCCCAACATGGATAAGGAATACATAAAAATTGTACGCGCATGCAAGTTGTGCTTAGCCCACGAAATAACATAAAATATAACAAGTGTAAGAAGAAACACGGCAGTAATTAGGGTGGTTATAGCTTTTACATAAGCTTTAAATCTTTCATTGTGGTGGTTATAAGGTCGTGTGTTTGATATCATATCAGAGTAACACGAAATTATCATAAAGTCTTTTGAAAGACTGTTCTGCTGAAAACCACCTTCTGCTTCTTCAAAGCTATTAATTGTGTCGATGCAAAAGTTATCATCTGTATCTGGTATCCATTTACGTTGGTTATATTGGAAAGTTAAAGGTTTTATTGTTGTTGCATTTTGGTTCGTCGTGAACAGCTCAAGTTTGACATCTTCTCTACCCATACCAGTGACTAATGAAGCGATGAGTGAAGGTTGTAATGGATCGTCTTCGTTTGTTTTTGTAACACTGGTACACTGTTTAAATACATCTGAATAATAATATCGTATAGACCGATCCGAATAGTTTAAAGATTCTTTGTACCCGCCCTCTGCTCGATATATTCTTGGTCTCCAGGTACTACTAATATTTGGATTCAGCTTTTCACATTCGCCAATATAATTAAGGCTTTCGTCTATACCACAACATTTGGGGATGGAAATATCTGTTTTCTGAGGAAGACAAAGTTGAACGTGGATCTGCTTTCGAGTTATCCTGAAATTGGTAAAAATTAAATTCTTCGAGTTTCTTATGATATTTTGGTTATCACAAGTAATTTATAATGTATATGTTTTTACGATTGAACACAGTATTGGCCGTCATTGTGAAAGTAGTATTTCCCATCAAAAAATGTGCCATCTGCTAAAAATCCGACTGGAAAATTCTTTGAAGAATCATCTGCAGCAAGAAAGGGTCTTTGCTTGGTTCTACAAATTTTTTGCCGGTTGTCAGTTTTTTTAACTACAAAATTGGCCCCACATTCCAGTGGAATGTATTGGTTTCTTGGTCATTCAAAGAGGTTAAAACTTTTAACATATTCAGCTGAATTTAAAATAGGAACGGTAAAGTATTCTTCTAAGGTTACCTAAATTTTTGGAACGAAATGTTGACATAATAGTTTGTATCAGTGCCTACAGTGTTTAATGTACCGTTGTTAAAACTTGAGCACACGTTTACAAACGTCTCCTCTCCATTTGTAGCTGAAACAACATTGTGGAAAAATACCGCTACTAAAAACATAACTTGTTGCACTAGCTGTGGGTACATATTTAAAACTATACAATAAAACTTCAAACATCCGCAAAGGTTTACTAGAAATTTATAACTGCTGTTATCACTTTCTATTTCGGTTGGGAAAAAATGAACTTGCATTAATGAAATGAATCGATGAGGGTAAACCAGGCAGAAAAATACTGGTGTAAAAATTAAAAATGTCTAAAATTGTTTGTCAAGGTAGTAAAGACTGGACATTTAAATGATAATGGGTCTGAACATTTATTGTGAACGTGATCGATGTTTTGTATAATTTCATAGCAATCGGGTTATATTTGATATAAACTAAACTTTTAATGGTACAAACTTCTGACTGGAAAATAATATTTGCAAGCTTGTATATGTTATATGATTTCTGACGTAATTTGTAGTCCTCAATTTTCGCGTCTGCGTCATACTGTATCAAACAAATAATGTATTAGGTATTACTATTTTAAATTGTAAATACTGAATTGCAAATTAAGCTGAAACGAATTGTCACCAAATGTTTCTTTGTTGTGCCTTTTTCTTAAACGAATGTTAAATACATGAGTAATTCGTGAACTTCGTAGTTATAAATGTAACAACTCACTGTAGTATCATTCAGCATTTCATTTTAATCAGTTCATTACAAACCTTACTACGAAAAGTTAAACGATACTGGAAACATGTTACTTCAAAAGTTTTTAGTGTATTTTTGTTTCATTTTATGTTGTATAGTGTCAGCATACAGTTCGCGACACTGGAAACCACGTTCCCATAGCGGGGAGGTAAATAAAACTCGACAGGTCTTGATAACAGATAATATTTAAAACTCAAGTTTAGCCAATTGCATCATCTCTTATGAAATATAAAGTTTATTACTATAAATTTTCTCTGCAGACTGTTTCCGAATTCCAACCTCGGTGTCCTGCTGGATGTCATTGGGACAGGCGAGCCAATAATTGTATGCGTCGTGCAAGCAACAAGTTAAACATTATATGTAGACGATGAATAAGCTTTTTATAAATATAGTTTCTAGTAATTTACTTGGTAACGATATTAAAAAGTGTAGATAACTTCACATAATTAAAAAAAATATGTACATAGTTGTAACATTAATAAATTTAAAAATTAGAAAACCGTTTAGCCTTAAAGTTATTTCAAACTCAACAAGTTGAAATCAAATAAATAGTAAAATAACGATAATCTCTCAACCGGTACAGTTTTATCCAATAAAATCTTCTTCTGCTTCTCGACATGGGTTAACTTTATCCAAAAATAATGCTTAGGTTTTCTGAAGCAAAATACTAGGAACAAAAATACGAGTGCTTATATTATTAAATAAATGTAGGTTTCAATGCAACAAGACCAAATAAATTAAAACTAAATAGGACCATTTAAATCCAAACCAAATAGGACCATTTCATTCAGTAATTTGTATTATTTTTACCGTTGTTTTGCAAATGTATTTAGATTAAAATGATAAATTTATTGCAATTTTCAGTATTAGAGGAAGTTCCAAAAACATTCAAACAAGCGTTATGTTCAGATTATTTATATGGTTGGCTTTATGAAACATGAAGATTTGCTAGCAAATAGCCAATACATAGAATGATTTTTAATTAGTTGGAAACTTTTAATGGAGTTGGCCAGATTGTATAAATGTGCTGGGAAATCCTAAATATACATAATATCATCGGATGCGACTTTTCACTGACCCATTTGAGAAACAGGAGTCTTTCTGATGTAGACACACGAAAACTCATGCTGCTGTATTACACAGATACTCGATTTGTTTAAGGGAGCCCTCACATCCCTACGAGGTTGAACTCTGGACTCTGAGGCGGTTTTTGAGGGTTTTCTTATAAACCAAACCCGCACCCTTTGCAACGTATTGAATCCCTGCAGGACAAAGTTATGCTTACCCTACAGGGAATGCAAATTATACTGTCTATGTCTTGCTTGTGTATTAGCAAGTAGTTATTCATCATGTTTGTCCTGCCGGGGTACACTTTGTGGATGCTTGTTATAGGCTACTGCAAGTGCCAAACAAAATGCATACTTTTAATTGCTACTACAATTAATTTTTTTACACAACAGTTGATTAATTGAGTGGGTATTATTGTAAATCTATGATTACACTTTAAATATTTGAAAACTACAATTAAATACCTACCTTAGTTTGATCTCTGAATCTCTTCAAAGTCCGACAATTAACAGGTAAATCACTACTCACTAAAATTGATTCACGACCAAAACTAATCAACTAATTGACTCCTGATAAAAACTGCTAAATAGCCACTATTTAACACTATAAAGTTACCCACAATTGTTTTAACTACCTGCTTAGAAATGATGAGCTACCGGTGCGGTAGTGGTGGTCGTAGTAGTATGATTGTCGCATACAAAATACATAGTTTTTTACTTGTAAACAAACAGCAAATGATTGAAAGGCCTCAGTCAGCCTCGGCATATATCTTGCCGAGCAAAAGGCAATGCTCACTTAAGTATATTTTGAGAAAGTTTTGGGATTCACGCATTCATTTATTTTACAGGATGTTTGATACAACATGTATGCGTACTATACTGTTAGGTTGTTTCAGATTTGGTGGTAGAGAACTAGTCAAATTGTAAAACCGGGACACGTTGAAAATGAATTTGAAGTTTTAACTGGAAAGCATATTACAGGGGATTAGTCTTTTAGTCTACTCTTTATTTTCAGGTGAACCTTCACTAGTGAAATTATATACATTTTATGGCAGTCGTTTGATTATTATTTATTTAAAATTGTGCTCAAAGTACAGTAAAAATAGTGTAAAGCTAGTATTTGTTTGCCAAGCCATTTTAATTTGTTGACTAAAGTTAACATATTAACTGAAGTCTTAGCTATAGGTATTATAAATTTGGTTTGTATACGAAACGTTTTTGGAATTTGAACGGATGTACATTTTATTAGATCTTATTCATGCTTACAGTTAACAGCAAATTGGTCCCGTATACTTAAATTTGTTATCTACTTAACATCTGAATTTATTAATTATTGGAATTAATACATTTCATATTTAACAAAGTTATTTGAAATTTTAATGCTCACAACAGAAGGTAATTTGTACAGGTAAATTTATCGTTTTATTCGTTAAGAAATTGATACTGTACCCACATAACAGTAAAAAGTAAGTAATGGCTTAGAATAAAAAGCTTAAATTAATAATTGAATTTGTAGTCTTAAATATGGAAGTATAAAACCTTAACCAAATTGCTAGCCAAGCTGTAATTTTGTCTGAATTAATATCGAGCATTTACATAATATTAGTGTCTTTATGGCATATTGTATTGTATTTCTTTGGGATGTTGGATGTTCTGCATGAAGGAGACAATGATGATGCTCTTATCAATACAATTATTTTCTAATAAGCAAAACATTTATAATGTACTTTTCAAATATTTTAAAACTATGAACTTTTAACATTCCTGATAAAAAACTTCATTTGGACCTGTTACAAAATTGCTAAGAATAATATGCTTTATATGTTTTAACTCAAGTTTATTAAAATTAATTTACTTACGAAATGAACAGTTATTTTACTAATGATTTTTTGTTTGAGAACCACAACCTCGGTCAACTCGTGCCAGTTCGCCACTCGAAATATGTAATGTGTTCGAACATCCTGTAGACTCTGGACATCTCATTGTCAGGTTATGTTCTGTACGTTTTCGTTTCGTGGGAGCACCGCTTCTGAAACAACTGATGTCGCTCGTGCCAAAATTGCCAATGCTCACTTTACCGATTGCTGTTAGTCCCTCAGTCGATTTTCTTTTTTTGGTTCATCAGCTAAGCAGTTTTGCGAAAGATGAGAAGGCGCCATGGCCAGGAAGGCCAAAGTGAAAACCTGTTTCAGCAAGTGACCCTTGAGCAGTCTCATTTTGAAAGTTGTCGTCAGTCACAATTGGTCACACGATTATGTTCCAGGATATCAGCAGATAATTAAATCAAAATCTACTGTCGTAGCCAAGAAAGACAGATGATTTTATTATGTAGCAACTTGTTTAATAATGTTGTAACCATTCGAACCGGGCTTGACTTGATATTTGAACCAAGAACAAATTTAACATGTTTAACGACCGAGAAGTTGTATTGAAATGATATTTGTTAGTGCTAATATTTTTAAGTGCATGTATGTAGCAATGCAGTCATTTTTTAAATAGGTCCTTTCGGTTTATATACATGCAAACGCGGAATCGAATCTATAATTGTAAATATGAAAACTGACACAATTTTGGTAAATCTTTTCACGGAAAAAATGCTTTTAATTTCAGGTTTGTTATCCAGCAGGTCAAAGATTTGGCTTTACAGTTATTAATAGTGCAATAAATTTGAATAATGCTATCAAACTCACTCCTTTCATTATACTATGCAAACTAGTTAGATTAACCTTTATAATCTTATTATCTTTTGTTATTTGAACATATTTATAATTTAGTAAAGCGGAATCGCTTGCACAAAATATTATATTTCATACATAACAAGCACACCATCTCTAGTATAAATACAAGCAAGGACACCACTATTCCTGTAAGCATTAACACAAAAACTGTTACAATATTTCCTTCCATCGTGGGTTTTTGTAAGTCTGAGCCAGACAAGCCACCTGACTTTAGTATGACCTTGTCAACACTCATACGCTTAATCCACCATTCCAAAACTCCAGAGAATTCAACTTGTTTCATTCCCAAAATAACAAACGGTGGTACCAAACCATTTAAACTAAAAATAGTGTATGCTTTAAAGAACGTTTATTTCCCCAAATGCAAACGAGTTTTTCTAGTGCCTAAGTCCATGGATAAAAATATCCACGCGGCTTGAATGCTGGAATAGTTACATGCCTGCAAAAAAACTTTTTCTTCCCGGTATCCCAAGGTAATGAAAAAAATTCCCATTGGGCATACGTGAATATTTCCCGGTCTAAGTTAGCATGTCCAACTTAATTAAATCACAATTTATGTAAATTTCATTTTCTTGCTCGTCTGGTTTTTTACCCAGTTAAAAGTCAAAATTAAAGTGGTACTCGGAAGTTGCATATATCAAATTTTAGTTGATTTAGTTGTTATCGGTCACAAGGTTTATTTTTACTGATAAAAAGTTGCATAAATTGTTAAAAACTACGAAAATTCGATCCATATAGTGCATATTCGTTTTAAAAATACTTCACATACTTTTTGAAATATTGCGTCACGGTGGTTCTTATCGTGTTTATTTCATATGCATTGATTCATCAGCTTATGCTATTTTATGAAATAGGCGACATAGGTGGTTACATAGTCTACATGTGTTGATAGCCAATTATACATAATTAGAATATTTTAACTCAAGCCACATAAACTATTTCAATACATTTTTACGTTTCATTTTATATGTGACAATTGAAATCACATGATCGCTTAGGTGCATAAATTATATGTATTTCGTAAAATTATGTCTTTTAATACATAATAAGGTCATTCTTTAATATTTGAAAATAGAAAGCACACTACTACCAAACCGCCAAAAACAAAATCCGATTACACTAAATTTTGCTTGCAGGAATTACTTTTTATCAAAATTATCACTGTTAGAATCCTATTTTATTTATTGATGCATATCAAGTAATTTTTCGAAAAATTCCACTTCTGGCCTAAATTTTGGCAATAATACTACTTTAACTATTGTTACCTAAAAATTATATATTCTAGTTTTTGCAAAGCTGCTAAATAGATTATTAGTTTATTTACCATCTACTCGTTTTTCCTCTTTAAATAATCAGTATTCCTGCCTCCGGTCAATTTCTTTGCCCCCAAAAATTCGTCCCTTCAACAAATTTAGCTGCTTTTAATCCATTTCCTGAGCAGTTACCTGATTTCCTGTCGAATATTAATTTTCGTGTATGTTACAAACTTACATGAATTTCTCACACTTCTGGATATTTCCTGCTTTCTGCCCGTTTCCCTGTCATTTTTATCCAATTATATACCTGCTACCCACTTTCCCCTTCCTTCCCTCTTTCCTCTCCTTCACCCTTCCTTCCCCCTTCCCTCTTTCCTCTCCTTCACCCTTCGTTCCCACTTCCCCCTTCCTTCCCCCTTTTTCCTTCCGCTTCGCTCCCTCTTTTCCTTCCTTTCCCCTTCCCTCTCTTTTCCCTTTTTCATTAGGAGAAATTTTGGGTCCACCGTCGGCGGACCCAAAATTTCTTGTTGTCCAGGATACAAGGATACCGACTTTTTTGCAGGCAATGACATCGCAGAATTGCTCAGACAAAGTTTTATATTTACATCGTGATAAGCACACAAGCTCTGTGATATATACAAGAATGGACAACGCTACTCCTCCAAGCAATAGCACAAAAATTGTTAAGATATTTCCTTCCATCGTTGGTTTTTGCAAATCTGAGCCCGACAAGCCGCCGGACGTAATTTTGACCTTGTCTGTAATCAGAAGTTTAGTCCACCATTCCAATATCCCAGATGATTCAACTTGTTTCATTCTTAAAACAACAAACGGTGGTACCAAACCCTTTAAACGAAATACAGTATATGCCTTAAAGAACGTTTGTTCCCCCAAATGTAAACGAGTTTTCGTTGTGCCTAAATCCTTAAATACAATTCTTTGATATATTTCAGTACGGTTTTGAGGTGGGACTACAACTGCTATATTTTTGCATGATGCCAGCTCATTTATAAGAAAATCTTCTTCATTTTTCCACAACAACTTTTTCAGACGATCCGCAACCTTAACCCAGTATGGTGAGTACCGAGTTAAGTTTTTGTAATCAATGTCCTGCCGAACTGTATCTTTGAGAATATCTAAAAGTTTTGGATGAAGTTTAGATTTTTTATAGAGTAAAGAACTGACTGCATCTACTCCCTCAAAATGACCTCCAGATGATAACATATGAGATACTTCAGATAAAATGAAAAAATACTTAAACGCAGGATCCCTAATGTCATGATTGTAATCAACGTCTGTCGAGACGACTGAAATGCTGGAATAGTTCGTAGTTCGTAGCCATCCTGACATAATGCTAACTGACGAAGATCTAGTGAAAATAGTAAAATTGCTGGCAATCAATTGTTCCAACGTTTCCAAATATATCGGATCTCTAGGCAACGCCATTTTGTAAATATTATCATTTTTATATGCATTATTTAAAACTAGAGCTGCAAGCCCAAATCCACTTAACAGAAATCTTGACGATACTCGAAGCAGTGTACATTGATATTCGTCACACTGACCAATTAATAGTCGAAGTATTGTCTCAATATTTCGATAACCCGGTTTTCGTAATCTGTCACCGGATACAGAGACCCATAACGATATTGCAACAACAATAACTGACATACCTGTACAAACCCAGACATACAAATCAAACCCACTAACAAACTCGTGAAAAGACAAAGAATTCATGCTTACTTGGCCTCCACACGCAATGAATTGTAAGCTATTAATTTTATTTTCGGTCACCAATGGATACTGATACGGAATCATACCCGAGTATACTTTGCTAGAGAATTCGATAATAGAATACACATTTTTCCTGGTACGCACGGAAAGTGTTAGTTTACCACTTTTACAACGTTTCTGAGATACAATCTCAGTGTTATAGGTATAATTTTTCATGATTCCTTGAAAAACATGTGCAAATGCTCTCATTACCTTGGGAAACCTTTGGCTTGGTTCTACGTTCAGCTCACACTGGGACATATAATCCGCTACATTGTCAGTTACATGTCGTGAATTGAGGATTATGTCTATCATCCACAGTAGCTCCACATTTGGACTGGGAAATCCCAAAGAATATAATAATGTTGGGAACTTCGAACTCACGGAATATGCCTTTATCGCACAATGCACATGCTACTTTTGTTGATGAAATACGACCATATTTGCTTTGTGGAGAAAATGTTACTTCCGATACAACTGTAACGTCATGATTTACAAGATGTAAATCTGGACCTATGCCAACGCTACGCTGGAGAATAATTGCATCCAGTTGGCTTGACGTATGAAGGTTTGATTGTAGGCTTTTAACAATATATAGGTGAGTTGACGACGCCCTCGTAGATGGGAGAATTGTAGAGTGAAATGATGAGAACATTTGAAATTTGAAGAACGAAATTGGTCCCAACGGAGGTATACCCAAAGCGTAAGAAAGGCGTTTGTTTAAAGAATACAGAGGAAGAAATAATGATATTTGAGTTTGGCAGTTCCATGGTTTAGAATGGACTGTGAACTGGCGCATGTGTATTTTTAAGCAGAAATCGTTTCCTTGTATTAACGTTGCACCAGACAACATATTGGATACTGGACATTGTATTTGCGTACCGGATATATTTACTGAATTCATCGTTGATGGATACCATGAAATTGTTTGACTTGGCTTTTTATACATTCCATCCCAGCGTAGCTTTTTTAAGGTGGGTACAAGACTTCTCAAAATTACTGGGTATTTAAGATTGGGTAGGTTTATTCTAAAATAATTGTCTAAACTTAATACACATTGATTTTCTCCAAATAAAGACAAAAGAAATGGGAAGTTTTGGATTTCGTTAATGGATTCTACAGAAGCTGCTTCGGAAATTTGTTCGTTTCTGGTTTCAGTGAACAAAGCACTTTGTTGATCTAAAGGATTACTTTCAAAATGATATATCTGAGCAGAAACACAAAGATAAAAATACAAATTTGCAAGAGAAGCAATAAAGAGATACATTTTGTCTAACTTTGTTCCCTTTCGGAACTACAGTTACACAATTCACACAGGTCAGAAAGGATATGACCGTCTCATGCCAGAAAATGGTTTATAAAATACCCCACGCGCAATCTACCCATTTGACTATAATTGTGCTTTTCTAACTCTAACCATGTAATGATGGGTGGGTAATTGTTGGTCTTGTTAGAACTGCAAATATTATACTTTTGAAATAATTGTGGGAGGGGTATCTAGAACCATATATTATAAATATCTCAAAATTTAAAAACTAATTGTTACATTTGACAAAAGATATATAACATAAATCCTATGTTTTTATTATGTTGCATGAAAGATCTAAACTCGTGTTATAATTCCTTCAAAAAACCTCATTATTATATCAGACATTATGTAATACTAAAAGAAATTCAATAAACTATATTAATAACTTGCATTTATAGCCATTTCTATGCATTTGAAACAAGAATTTATGTCATATGTGCGACTTCGGCGAAAGATTAAAAATAGAATCTAAATATACAACGGTATTGATTTTGCAAAAGCTATTTCTTTATTCAACTTGTTTAGGTTAAGCTATAAACTTTATGTAAAACATTTAGAACTAATGTTTACTTCTGTATATAATGCGTGCATAAGATATACTGAACGTTATATTTGCCAATTAAAAAAATTGCAATAGTAGCTTTATTACAGTTTTTCAATAATAATTTTACAATTTTGTGTATACAACTTATCATTATATAAAAAATGCACATCATTTCAATAAGAAATGCAACACACGCCACAGCATTTCCCATAAGCATTAAAGCAATAACTGTTACAATATTTCCTTCCATCGTTGGTTTTTGCTAATCAGAGCCAGACAAGTCGCCTGACTTTATTATGTCCTTGTCGCTACTCAGAAGTTTAGTCTACCATTCCAATACCGCATACGACTTTAAGAACGATTGTTTGCCTAAGTGTAAACAAGTTTTCTTGTTTTTTAATCCTTTAGACAAAACTCTTTGATATATTTCAGTACGCTTTGGAGGCGGTATTACGACGGCAACATTTTTGCATAATTCCAGCTCATTAACTAATAGATCTTCTTCATTTTCCCAAAACATCTTTTTCAAAGGTTCCGAAATATCACCCCAGGGTACCCTATAATACGTTATGTTGTTATAATTAATGCCCTGTCGGGCAGTATCCTTCATAGGTTTGAAAACTTTGTGATGAAGTTTAGATTTTTGGTGGAGTAAAAAACGTCGTAGATGGGAGAATTGTGGAATGAGATGAAGAGAACATTTGAAATTTGAAAAACGGGATTGGTCCCAAAACATTAGATAGACGTTTATTTAAAGAATACACCGGAAGAAATAGCGATATTTGAGTTTGGCAATTCCATAGTTTTGATCGAACTGTAAATTGGTGCATATATATTTTTAAACAGAAATCGTTTCATTGTACTGATTATGCACCTGTTAGCAGATTAAAAAATTGGACATTGTATTTGGGCACCGGATAGATTTACTGAATTCGTCCTTGTTGGATACCATGAAATTCTTTGCCCTTGCTTTTCATTCATTCCATCCCAGCGTAGCTGTTGTAGAGTGGGTTCCAGACTTCTTAAAATTAGTGGGTATTCAAGATTGGGTAGAGTTATTCCAAAATAATTGTCTAAACTTAATAAACATCGATTTGCACCAAATAAAGACAACAGAATTGGAATATTATGGATTTCGTTAAGGATTCTAAAGGAGCAGCTTCTGAAATGTATTAGTTTCTGGTTTCAATGAACAAATTGTTTTGCTGAGTAAAAGGGTTACTTTGAAAATGATACGCCAATGCAGAAACCCAAACATAAAGATATGTGTTAAGAAAAACAAAATGCGTCCACGGGGCGATTGCCAAAAAAAACTGGTCAAAGTCATATGTGAACAAAGTCATTTTGGTCAAAAAAAAGTAGTCAAATAAAAAAGAACATTTTGGTCAAAAATAAAGTGGACAATTTTTTTTGTTAGGTTCTAATTAGTCAAAAAAAATTTATGAAATAATCTTATAACATCTTAAATAACTTAATAAATTAATGCCAAGCATATTTAGATATCATTAATTATCTATATAACCATACATACAAGTTGCCATTTGCTTTCAAATAATCAATAGTGTTCATTGTAGAATTATAGCCATTTATTATTTCTCCCAAGCTATCATCCAAATTTCTATAAACATTCTGTTATTTTTCTTCCATACCAGCTCTAAGTCTTACAAATTGTAACTTGTACTTTTTCTGTAACTTTGATATGCATACCCAAAGTAAAGGGTGGCTACTACTTAAATTGCTGTTCATTTTGAAGTGCCAACCTTCTACACTATTGTTAGTTCGTGCTACTTTATGTATAAAACGGTCAAAGCAAGTCCAAAACTGAATAGTACACGGCGTCTTGTCATAACTAGTACCAATGTACGAACAATAAAAATAATCTATTATCCGCATGCATCTTCACAATCAATAAAAAAAGTCTCTAACTTCCAACTTGGCGACAATTTGAATGGCCAATCCAGCATCCACACTGCAATCATTTGCAAGCATCTAGACAACACTGTATTATAGTCAGCATCCTGAATAAAAAAGTCAATTTCCCAATAATGCAAATTCGACAAAAATGCCATTTGACCATCAAGCAATTTGACCAAAAATTCCATTTGCCCAAAATGTTATTTGACTACTTAAATTGACTAAAATGTCATTTACCTACTTTTTTTGTAAATCGCACCTAAGACCACAAAACGACAAGATCCATTTTGTCTAACTCTGTTCACTTTTCGGAACTCCTGGCGCACATGTAACACAGGTGAAATAAAGTATGACCGTCGCATGCCAAGACGAATTGCAAAATACCCCACGCGCATACTAATCATTAAACAATAATTAAACTATTATAACTATGTAATAATGGGTTGGTAATTGTTGGTCTTTTTATAACTGTAGGTATTAAACTTTTCGAATGATTGTGTACGGACTAAGGATTTTAAGTTGTATCTCAAAATTTAAAGCCTAATTGTTAAATTTACAAAAGATATATAACACAAAACCTTTTTTTGTTGCGTAAGTGAGCTAAACACGTATTATTATTTCCTCAAAGTAACTGATTATTATATCGGACATTATGTAGTACCAAAATTTCTTTTTCAATAAAATTCATGGTTATTCATTCGTGGAGAACTACACAAAAATTACAATGGTTCATAATGGGTAAGCATGCATAACCATTTCTATGCATTTGAAACAAGAATTTATGTCATATGAGCCAAGTCGGCGAAAGGATTAAAAAAAGACTATCAAAATACAACAGTATTGGTTTTGCAAGATATACTTCAATACTCTATTTGTTTAGGTTAAGCTTAAAATTTTCTGTACAACATTTAGAACTAATCTTTACTTCTGAATATAATGCATGCATAAGATATGCTGAGCGGTTTTTTGGCCACAATCCCTTTGTATGTAATGTTTTTGCATTGGCAGCTTCATTGCAGTTTCACAATTAAAGTTTTACAATTTTATATATACAACTTATCATTACATAAAAAATGCACAACATTTCAATAACAAAGACAATGCACGCCACAGCATTTCCCACAAGCATTACAACAAAAACTGTTACGATATTTCCTCCCATGGTTGGCTTCTCCGGTTCAGATTCCGCTAAGCCTCCGGAACTCACTATCTCTTTTTCTATACTCAGCACTTTTGTCCACCAATCCAATATTCCAGATGATCCAATTTGTTTCATTCTTGATATTATAAAAGGTGGAACCCATCCCCTTAAACTAAATACCGTATACGATTTGAGAAATCTCTCCTTTCCTAAATGTACTCGAGTGTTTTTATTCGTTCTGTGCTTATTTGCCGACATATATTTATGCCTTATTTCACTTCGCTTTTTAGGTGGAACCACAATGGCTGTATTTTTGCAAAGCACTAGTTCTTCTACGAGTAGATCTTCCTCGGTTTTCCAAATTGTTTTTCTCAAGTGTTCCGAAAATGTGTCCCAGTTTTCTCTTATCCATTTCAAATTATTCGAATCGATACTTTTAACAAATGCGTTTTTGAGTGTTTTTGAAAATTTGGGATGCAACTTCGTGTTCTTATGAAGGAAAGCGGCATCGGTTCCCTCCATAAATTTATTTGAATAAAATATTTCATGTACCTCAGATATAGCTCTAATATACTTACCATCAATATCTTTGAGCTGATGACCCTGATACACTGAGGAAAATTTAATGTTGGAATAGTTCTTAGGTAAAAACAATCCTTCATGCATTTGTAGCCACGATGACCTCGTTAGAATCGTGAAATTCTTTTCAACAATCTCGTTCAATATTTCAAAGTATATTGGACTCCTGGGCAACGCCATTCTATAAATGTTGTCATTTTTATAGGCATTACTTAGCACGACAACTCCTAGTCCGAAACAGCTCAATAAAACTCTTGATGAAAGTTGGGTAAGTTTATATTGATATGGGTCGTGTTGTCCAACCAGCATTATAAATAAAGTTTCAAAATAACGAGAACTATGTTTTCTTGATTTGACATACGGTACTGACAGCAATAATATTACTGCGACCATAGCAACTGATAAACTAGTTGATATCCAGATGTACACATCAAACCCATTCACAAACTCTCTGAATGACAACGAGTTCAACCCCACATGTTCTCCGCATGCAATGTACTGCAGACTGTTAGCTTTGTTTTCAGTCGCCAACGAAAACTGATGAGTTTTGTGGCTCGACACTGATTTTATAGTCAGCATAATGTTTAATTTTTTAAGCTGCCAAAACGTTAGGGGTTCAAATTCCAACTTATGTTGCGCCCATTTTCCATTATTGCATAAGTTGCCATTAAACAATTTGTTTTCATAAGTGTAATTTTTCATGATTGCTTAAAAAACCTGTGCAAATGCTTCCTTTGCCGTATGAGAACTTTCAGTAGGTTTGACATTCAGCTCACATCGAACAATATGATCAGTAACACTATCTGTAACTTTATCTTGATCGAGAAACAGCTGTACTTTCCACGCGAGTAATTCTGTTGGGCCAGGGAATCCCAACAATTGCACTAGCGGTAAAACATTGGAATGTAGTTTTATTTTGTGCGATGTCTTTACTGAGCACATTGGGCAGACAACTCTTGTTGATAGAAGAGTTGTTGTTGAAGGGTCAAAGTCAGAAATCAAAATAACGTCATGATTGACACCATGCAATGCGAAAGAGCTTGCAGAAGATAATTCTCTTCCAGTTAGTCTATAGTTGAGGAAAATGTCATCCAATTCGTTTGTGGTGTAATTATTTGTTAGTTGTTTGCTGGCGATCCATAAATGTGCGGACAGGGCATTAGTTGAAGGCAAAATTGTAGAGTGAATCGGTGATATCATCTCGTGTTTGAAAAATGGAGTGTATCCAAAAGTATAAGAGAATTTTTCGGTTATGGAGTAGATTGGAAGAAATAAAGGTATTTGAGCCTGGCAGTTCCATGGCTTAGAACGAATCATGAATTGATACATGTATATTTTAATGCAAAAACTCCCTTCACCAAAACGTGAATGCACTCCAAAAAGCATTTTTGATACTGGACATGCAATCTGAGTGCCAGATATATTTACTGGTTTCATCGTTGAAGGAAACCAAGAAATGCCTTGAGTTGATGATGGGTTCGTGCTATCCGAAATGCGTTGAAATGTTGGCGTAAGCTTCTTTAATATCACAGAGTATTCAAGTTTGGAAGGTCTTTGCTAAAGTAATTGTCAAGACATAATAAACAGCGATTTGCACCAAATAAAGACACTATTGATGAAAAACCTTCAATTTCATTTACAGGGTTTAATGAAGCTTCCTCTAAACTCTGTGCATTTTTAATGGCAGTTAATAAACTGTCTCGTTTCTCGAAAGGATTGCTTTCAAAAATATACGCTATATTCGAAAAGACAATATCCAGGTGAAAACTTATGAGTATCAGCTTAAAGAACGACATGGTTGCTAGCTCAATTTTCTTTACTTTACTTTTGCTCGTTGGTATATTACTTAATATGGACATCGACGTGGTTTTGGAATATTTAAATTATGGTCTAAGTTGACAACAACACAAATAATGAGCACGTGAATTGAATCAATTTCGAAAGTAATGCTAAAAATGATACCAATTAAGCATGCACTTATACCATGTCGTTATTATTTTGAAAAATTGCAACAAAGTGCATTATGTAACATAAACCACTCAATGAGCTTGTGTAATTTGGACACGTGTAAATCAGGCCAAGTAGTAATTTTCCATTGTATTGCGAATTGAAGGGAGACACGGGGCTTGACTATTAGTGAGCATATAAAGTATATTTTAGTTTTAGTAGCTCATTGTAGTAAGTTGCATTTTCTTTGTAATGTAATGTCTTGGTTTTTATTCAGTGCTATCTGAGTTCAGTCATACATAGTCTGATTTCAAATACATAACAC
>JAQFZG010002223.1:0-17466 GCA_034695465.1 Entomobrya nicoleti
GTTTTGCGGCAAGTGGTGGAGGGTGGATTTGATACGTTTTGGATTAGTAAATTTACTATAGCAACTCAGTTGAATATAAAAGTCAAAGTTTAATACGGAATGAGGTATTATCATCAAATGTATTTGGTAATATTATGGATAATGGAGAAGGGATTCATGGAGAAAGTTGGGGAAAATATCCAAGTCCAATGAAAATCAACATGATTTCAGACGTATTGAGAACCATTGGGGTCATTTACGGTGCAACTGTAATAATATTGCTGATGGAAAAAATGTATTTATTTTTATTGTATCTTGTAAGTGAAAAGAGGATGAGTAAATGTCGTCAGTTTTAATCCATTTTCATAATTAAATTGATTCTGTACAAAAAGAGACATGCGATTTAATATTTATATGCTTTTAGTTTATTACATGTTTAAAAATTACTCTCAAAAGTATTATTCAAGTAAAATATTTTAATAAAGCTATGCATTTGTATGCACATTATTTAAACTTTCGATTCGTTTTTGTTGTCTCCGAACTCATACTAAGTATTCCTCTACTCCACATCATTTTAATAACCCCCCCCCCCCCAATTTTCAATTCTTAAGCACCTGAAATAATATTAATTAAAAAATATTTTGTTCATTGTACATACATACACATCATTAAAATTGATGAAGGTTACTCTGAATTTTCTATAACTGTACTTACTTTCTCGTACTTTGGGGTGTACATCACTTCGATGTTTCCTAAGTACAGTTAATCTGACAAAAGTTTCTCCGCACATGGCACATCCATACTTGTTTTGTTTATCCTGTCCCACTCCGTGGAACTTACTAACGTGTGACTTCATCTCAGTATGAGTGTAGAATGCACTGGTACACCAGCCACACTTAAAAATCTTTCCATACAGTTTAGTGTTAATATGAAGCACCAAGGCACTTTTATGGCCATATTTTTTGCCACAAATGCAGCCGTGAGGAATTTCTGTGGAAACATCTCGAGCATGTTTTGGAGAACCTTGGGCAACGTTGTTCTGTCTGACAGTTGTGTGGCGTTCCTCAATACCACTAAAATCCAGAAAAAATAATTTTCAGTATTTTTTTCTACTAGCTAATTATACATACAAAAAATAGCAATAATTACTTACTGATTTTTTTGAAGATGTTCACGAAATTCATTCCAATTTCTAAAATTCCTTTGGCAAAGGGAACAAGTAAGCATGCCATTATCGAGGTACTCTAATTTGTGGGATGAGATCATATGTAGCTTTAGCAAACATGGTTTGTGATACCGCTTCTTGCAAATAATACATTCCAAATTCTTCATTGTAAAATACTGAATGTGATCCTTTAGCTTGCCACTGCTATTAAATCTTGTGTTGCACAAACAGAAAAATCCCCATTTACCTTTGGAATGATCTATTCCATGTTTTTTGTTAGCGGAAGCTAAATTTATACCGTAATCTGCTTGCAGGGAATTTCTGCTGATCGATGGTGGAGGTCGTCTCATTGTCAGGTTTAAGGGAGATGGTGGTGGTTCTATGGTCATATTTGATGATGATGGTGGTGGTAACGTTGGTATCATAAAATTGGGAGGCGGTGGAGCTTCCTGAATTGATAAAACTGGATATTCTGTATATTCCGTAAGATTGGCTGGAGGTGGGATTTCGTGGGTAGATGAAACTGGGGGTGGCATGTCTGTGTTTGTACGGCATGAAGTTGGTGGCGACGATCTTATATTTGATGGAGGGGGCATGGGTATTGCTTGGTTGAATGATGAAGCATAGTTTATCCCTCCATTGATTTGTTGTACTGAGGAATGAATTTGATTGGTATTTCCATTGGAAATGTTGTTTGCACTTTGCTTATTAGTCACGGTTTCTCTACTTTTCAAAATCATATTGATTTTCTCAAAAAGTTCCTTTGTCCTTGTCAAATTTTCAAAATCACTCAAAAAATTTGTTGAGAGACCAATCAAATTTTGAATAAATTCAGTCTTAGCAGTCCCATTTTTAAATGGGCCCAAACACAAAATATTTGTTTCATCTTTAATTTCCATAATCATCATACCCCTGAGCAACTTCCCGAATTCGCCGTGCACAAAAGTTATATAATCCACAAGTTTAGCCATCTTCTCATTATTTATCACAATTTCTTTGTTTTTCTCTTCTAGCTCGCTCTTTAAAACACTTATCTCTTCATCTTTTTCATTTATTACACTTTTCTCCAGGTTTCTAAGCATTTTAGATATTGGATCAGATTCATTATAAGGTGATGATGAGTCTGCATCAACTTGGTAACCAAGTAACACTTGTGCGTCAGTTAAAACCGATGGTATTACAGGAAATATTCCAGGAACATTTCTAGCTTGGCACATAGGGACACTCTCCGCGACAGGGTTATCCCCAAAATATATGTCATGATCGTCCTCATGACAAACGGTATTGTTAAATTGTTCCATGTTTTAGCATAAACAAACAATGAGTGAACAAATTTAAAACTTATGTTTTAGAATAAAAAAGCGTATGATTTACATTTATTTGTGAGACAGAGATGAATAAAACCCATATAGCCGGTTTCGGTTTCCAACATGTGTGTAGTTCATTGTTGAGTATTGTTGACAAAAATGTCAACAGTACAGTATTGCAATGCAAATGCATGTGTTAAAACTGGTATTATATGCGTAGTGATTTTTAGAAAATACTGAGCCCTTTACTTGTTCAGTCTATGATAATGATAACAAGATAGTGGTAGGCTCGCTCGAGCGAGCAGGTTGCAGTTGAAACACATTCACGATTTTTGTAAGGATTTTTTGTAATCCAGAATATGAACTGGAGAGAGAACTATTCCTCTGCTGGAGGATTCATTCGGATTGCAAATGTGTTAAGAAGCATACAACACACGTGTGCTTATATGTACAATCGTATTGAGCAGAAATGATGATGCGTCGTAGATATACAATACGTGTGCTAAAGTAGGCATTTTTTACTTACTCTAAAGAACATCATTTGTTGCAGACGTGAACCATGACTCAACTCGGTAGTAACCCTTCATTTATAAAGTATCTGTCATACATATTTATGTCAAATGCATTACATTATTACAAACATCAGTATTCACTATTGAAAATGTGTTTCACATACAAAAGTATACATACTCCATACATACCTCATACCTTGTCACTGTAAACGAAACGATCTTCACATTATAATGATGTTCAATTGGGGTTGGGGTTCAAGTTCAATGTGCCTGTCTGGACCAGGACTATGTGCTTTGCTATGTTATTATTCGTTCCAAAGAGAAATGCTCTTCAATGTACAGAGTCATTACAAATAGTTTATAACATGTAATCTATAAAAAATCCAACGTTTCGATTCATATTTATAAGCAAGTTATAAGCAAATGAAAGCGTTTATACTATATAGTTTTAATGAATAACTTATTACAGTGGTATATTTTTCCGCTACATATTTATTGAAGACTTGTGCAATTTATAATGCGAATATATTCTGTGATCATAAGATTTCACCAAGTTGTAGACTTTCATGTACATAGTGGACAAGAATTATTTCCGGTATCTCAACCAAAAATGCTAGCATACTAATATATGTAATAGCTTAAAATGATGTTTCCAAATAAGCATGTCGAAATTTCAGTGCCCTTGACAAGCTTGACGTAATGCTTCATTAGCTTAAAATAATTTAGATAAGTTTCAAGAGCGTACTTTAAATTTTATTTTCCTTTAAGTATTAGTTTTATAGTTATTTTACATTTGTTATATTGCCATAACTTTTTTCAGCATTCTTAATGAACTGTTGAGATACACAGCTATTCAGTATTACTGAAATTGTTAGGGCCAAAGGCATGTGCATGTTTACTGCCCCATGATGAACGCACACAACCGACTCTCCAATGATACGCAAAATATTACCAGGTACGATGTCGTTAAGCCACAGTGCCGGATTATATCCAACTAGTTGAATTAAAGGCGAGAAAATTTGACCGAGAACTTGATATATTATATATGAATTTGATTTTCCTACAGATAAAACGAATTCTTGAACGATTCGACATGCGTTTTTGTCTTTCTTATCAATTGAGATGTCTTGAAAAGTAGTTCGATGAGTTTTTTATATTTATTTAGCCTTCATTTTAATAGATTTATTTGTGTCACTTTAAACCCATAAAATAAAATATATTACACATATCTTTTGCACTATGTTAATAAGCATAAAATCATGCAAAATGAAATGAAGTACGTAACTTCAATGCATTTCATTAACTATTTTATTTTCCATTCGTTTTCAATAGATAGGTTTGTAAATAATTAAATGGTTAATGTGTCTTTGAAGACCTCAAAAATAAATATATATACTATATATTAACTTTCTTATATCGGTTTTCTTTAAAATATTACAAATTAAGTAAGATTCTCCTCCCAAAAAGCATGTTCGCGATCCGGCATTTGAAATACAAGAATGCTGTATGTAACAACCAGGCTGAAAGTCTGTTATTTTCGTACGCGTAAGAAAAATACGTTAAGTAAAAGTTTATGCAGCTTTTCATAGAACAATCACATTTTCTGTACTTACCGAACTTAAAAACTTTCTTGTAATTGCAAAAAAGCAACAAGACAATGCAATCGGCTCTGTTTCCATGTCTTGTGTTATAGCAATTAACTTGAGCCGCTCATTCGAACTCCAATGGTTTTCCCAGTGGTGAAATTCAACGTATCGTCTAAGTGCATCTTCAATCTATAAATGCGCATACTAATTAAGTTGGAATTACTTTTTTGTATTTTTATATAATTAAAAAATGATGTCTAACCAGTGTATGAGCCATTGATCCTATAGCTAGGACACTACAGATTACTATCGAGTATGTGATCATAATTACACGACCCAGTTCGTTCGATCTAGTAAATATAATATGAGGTATTTCTGCGACAAACGACAATGCTGTAATGTAATAGCAAAGCAGAAAACTTCCGAAAACTGACATTCCGGTAATAACGATTTCCTTCATGGTTCTGTACAGTTCTAAAAACTAAACACAAACTTATATTTTTACATTCAATGACTCGTTCAAGTCAGTAATAATATTATTGTTAATCTAATCTGGTTATGTATGCGTGTACGAACTTGGGAAATGTCTCCATATGAGTCGCTGATGCAACGTTGGAAATGTTCATTAATGATTTGCTTAAAGGTCAAGACCAAAACCACCATTAAAATTATTATAAGGTTGTCCACACATAGTCCAATGCAGGAAATAATTTGCTTTATAATGATCCATGTTTCTCGGGCCAGAAGATCATAGAATACTTGAAAAATATTAAAATTAAAAATTTTGTTCAATGGAAAATTTGCTGTTCGTAGGATGCTTGAAACAGACTCCATTTCAATATATGTTTGGCCACCGACTGTCACTTGAATTATGGAACTGACAATTATAAGTAGGCAGATTGCGGAAACCTGCAATCAAAGAGATATACATATTATATGATACACTGCATACATTACTTACATAGTACATCGTTTAGCACAGAAATGGGAATTTGGAAAGGAAAATGCGATTTAGAGACTTTACCATCATTTTTGATTTGACTACAACTTTTTCAGAACAGTTTAGAGATGTCATCTGAAGATACTTTTCTAAAACTTCTTGCTTTTGCCAGATGCTGTGTTGTAGGTTGGATATCCCTATAAGAGTACTGATTTGACAGACAGTGTAAAAGGTGGTACTGATATCATGCCTAACTTCAATATATTTGTGAATGCAACCACATAGCCGGAAAAGATGAAGAATTAAAATGAAGATGTGGATAATAGCAGAAATTATCTGTATTAATTCATACAAAATAATATATTTCATTTAAATGTTTGAATAACTATTTAAATTCAAAACATTTGAAGTTTATAGAAGTTTTTGTTACCTGTCTCCCTTTATATCGTACAAGTATGTACTCTTTTGATTTACCACATTTAAGTACGTCAAAGGGAGTGAAATAAAAGTATGAAAGATAATGAAAGAGTGTGCCAAGATAAGGGTTTGAATAGGTAACTGACATTGGCAAAGCCATTTCTGAAAGTTTAAGATTTTTTGATTTCCGTTTCACTGTCAACGTTTAACATGAATGATTAAATTCATAAAGTGCAGTTCCAAAAGTTGCAGCCTTCGTGTGTGACTATTAGACAAGCCATTTTATAAGCATCTACATTTTAGTCTACGCCCTTTTTGTCACATGATGAGTTTGTTAACTAATTAACTTATAATTTACTTTGTAGGGCAAATGTTTTTCTATGTGTTCTCGTTAAAACAGTGTTGTAATTTTTCGTAATGATTTCCACAAGGTGACATTAAGAATTAATTTAGCTAATGGTGATAACATTGAAAATCGTTTCAATAGCATATAACATACATGATATGCAATAACACAGTGATCCAGTTTAATGATTGGTGTCAGTCAAGTATGAACTCAACGTGCATAGAATAATTTTAATTGAATACTTTTTTAATTATTCGAATTCAATCAAACTTCCATCATCATTACACAAATGGACCAGTGTATTTGCCCATATTCAGTTCAATGAGATACTCCTTTCAGGAGGGGCTCTAAAAATATCAATACATAATTCATACAGTGTTTGCTATGCTATATCGTTTTTATGTTTCATATCGTTTGCATACGCTGGCCACATTGTTCAAGGTCTTTTTCTACTATCAATATTAATTAGATGAAAACTTTATTAATTTTGTATGGACAATTTTGACATTTTGAACACCTTAGGATAGAAATCTTTTTTTTTTTTCAAAATGTAATTTTAGCTATTAAAATAAAATAGTTATCCACAAATAGCTGTCAAATTCTACAATAAGTTGGATACAAGGCCATAGATTAGATCTCTACTTAAGTTTTATGATAAGACATAGTGCTTATATATTTATTTTGCAATTCAATGCTTCTCCGTTAAAATTGTCACTTACTTTAGTATTTTGTTAGCGTACGTTGCAAGTTGCATTACCTTCTTATTTATTGGCTTTTGGCATTTCGATTTCGAGCACACATACCTGCATATATATGTGCTTACTGCTTACCAACAACAACGAACTCAGACATCGTCCGTCACTATAATGATATTGTATTGTGGTTCTCTGCTCGGTAGAAAAACACTTATGAGTGGAAAGTCTTTACATGAGTCATGCCTTAGTCAAAGTTTTGTACACGTACACAAGCAAAAGTCTTGCCAAAACAATTTTTTTACGTTTTTAGCAGTAAACTGAAATGCGAAATGCACATCGAATTGCATTGCACTTGCACTGGTAAGAAATAGACGTGCCGTATGCATGCGGTGCGGTACATGAAATGATTACGATTTACGATTACATTTTAACACGTAGTATGAGTATGAATATGTGTTCACAACTTACGCATTACAACAAGTATGGGATAGATGATGAATATGAATATGATGATGCAAGGTAATATTGATCATTTAGGGAATGAGATTTTTCTTTTTTCTATATAAAATACGAGAGACATTTTGCACATATATATTATTACATACAGTAAATAGTAAATCCTGTCAACTGTGGTTAGCGAAATGTTATCGCACTGCTGTCATCAGTCAGAGAAAGTCAGAAATAGACGTTATATTCGTTTGTCTTGTTTGAATCCCAATTTAGTTTAGAAGAACTACATTACACATCACAATCACTGGTTGGTTTGTAATAAGGGTTGGGTGAATGAATGTGAAAGAGTTGTTTTTGTTTGCTGAAGTGATAGTGATGTGATGTGTCATTTCCGAGATATGCAGTTACTATCACTATAGATAGCAATCCAACACTCATCACATCACGAGCAGGAATAAAAGCAAATAGTTTTTCAGTAGTAAATTTATGTGACTGCTGTGGTTATTTAATAAAATCATCCAAAATATATTTTTTATCTTGGTAAAAGTGGTGTAGTCATTTGAAAAACACTCACGTGTGAAAATGGCAGAAGTAGATCTTGATCCCAATTCTATAATAACCACCGGGGTAATTTGAGACTTCATAGTTCTTGATAAAAATTGTTCTTTTTTAGTTTTTATAGTAACGTTTTACTTGTATTCTACTAACACAGGTTGAAGAAGAAGTTCATTTTAGAAAATGGACCATCAACAACTTTGAAATGGTTCAGAAAAACAAAAAGCTTGTCTCCGAGCAAAAATTTGAAGTAAAAACTGGACCCAGCTCGGCTTGTCACTCTAGCTGGTTGATTGGTATGAAACTTTCAGAAAACGAAAGTCACATTGGATTTTACTGCAAATTGGTGGGTTTGTCTGGTAAAGATGAAACGGAAGAAGTACCAGTGGGATTTTTCGTTAATTTCCGGTATCAGGATGGAAATAGAGTTTCAAAATCGGTATGCAATTTTATTAAATATTTTAGTTTAAAAAAAATCAAATATTAATTAGCTTCTCAATTTTTTTTAGACAAAGAAGACCTTGAAGTTAGAAGAAAGTTGTGGGTTTGAAAATATTTGGACCTTTGACTGGCCAGGGAACTGGTCAAACTACGTCGAAACAGATGGAAGCTTGACCATTAACGTTACACTCAAACTTTTTGTACCTGTTTCCCAAAACACGGCGACTGACTTGCTAGAAAAAAGTTTCCAGATAGATGCCACATCCAAGTTACAAGATAACCTATCCTCACTACTTTATAAAGATAATTGTGATCTAGCTGATGTCAAAATTAATTCCAGCGATGGCAAGGAATTCAAATGCCACAAAGTTATTTTGTCTGCAAGAAGTTCCTACTTTGCTTCCATGTTTTCCCCGGGGGCTTTCAAGGAAGGGAGTAGCGGTGTCATACAAATGGATGACCTATCAGGAAAAACTATAGAAGTGTTGCTGCATTATATGTACACAGGAAAATTGTTAAATTGTTGGAAGGAAGTGGATGTGATTGTGGAGTTTACATATGCCGTAGGGAAATGGCAGTTAACTGAAATAATGGAGCTATTGGATAACGTGCTTGGAAACGTTCAGGAACAAGTGACATCTACCACAGCAGTTTTACTTGACTTGGCAAATAAGTTGAGTTTAAAGAAGGCTGAAGCGGAGCTGATGAAACGGATTACAAAGTTTACAGTGTCTGTGAGAAATCCTGAGGAGTATCTTGCTTTTGTAAATTAATAAAATTACAGAAAGATTTATAGCTAAATAAAATTTAAACTTCTCATACGAAAGGAAATTTGTTTTTCATTTTACCCCACCAAATTTTCTTATTTCCTAAGATTACTTTCCAGAGTTCGTGACTTTGTTATAGACTAAACAATATATGCAGAAATGAGAAAACATTAACATCTTAAAAATACAGAATTTTTGTTGAATTAATTGACTTCAATACAAAAAGGTAAAATAATAGCAGATTTTGATTTTGCAGAAAGATTTTGTACCGTACAAGTAGTATAAAAATTTATTTTCTCTCAAAATATGATTAATTACAATTTATCGATTTGATTTTTAAGCACATCCTATTGTGGCTTTTAGACTTATTGCTTATAATGGATAGTTGCAAGTGCATAGGAACAAATGGCAACTACTTACATTACTTACAATATACATACAAGATGTATTAGTTATAGATCAGTTATCATTAATCATTATCCAATATGTATAAATAATGGACCAATTTGAGTATTATTTTTTTAAGTCATACTTACTTGTTGACCTCCTTTTAGCAGTCACTTAATATATAATTAGAAATGAAAGACTAACTACAACAATTTTAAATAGACGAAACCAATAAATTGCATTACAATAAATTATACGAGATAATATGATAAGCGTAACGACGGCTTGAACACACACTAGATGTCTTAAACTATTTTCGTATTGATATACCTAATATATAATATGTATTTGTACTACATAATTATAACAAAATACAATAATATCTAGTATTCCCATATTTATCGATCATGGGAAGATACAAAGTCACAATCACAATCGGTTTACATTTTATTGCTGCTGAGCATTTATAACAAAATAATTCTAACATCCGCTCAAAATTTTAGATCTGCAACGTTAACAATTTTAACCACTATATTTGAACAATTCGACTGGTTTTTATAAATATTTAAGTTAATTGGCAATCGTTGATTGAGTGGCTGCCTGTGGCAAGATAAGTTGAGATGATTATGATCATCATACCATACTCCAGTAATAAAAAGTATGCATATATTTTTTGTTTCATATAGGTATACATATAGATTAAATTATGAGCATCGTTAAGTAAACAAATAAATCACATTCGTCACTTCTGTAGTTCCGCAATCCGCAACAGATTCTTGTCATTCTATACACACTACTTCGTTGCCAGAATCTTCGTCAACTTGAAATTCGATTGGGGGTGATGATAATTCCTGCCGTTCTAAAGTAGGAGGCAGCATCTCATCTCCATAAGTTTCATAATCAATATCAATAGCATCTGAGTTGGATTTGGATTGATTTCCTTCAACATCCTCATCCCCATTGCTTTCCCCCGCCAAGACTATTGGAAGTGATAGATCACCATCAACATATATTGAATTATCTTCTTGAGGATTTCTCTCCTTGTTTAAGATTTTCTTTCTTTTTCTGTTCACAAAGTTAAAAGTTATCAAATTATGTAACATCAACATCAAAATCACCATATAAACAAACATAAATGTCAAATTATTTTTAATTGGTTACCCTGCCCTGCATTCGATTCCATGTGTATGATGCCGGTGTCTCTTCAAATCCATCATACTGTCAAAAGGTTTCCCACAAATACTACAACCAAACTTGCCTTCCAAATAATTCTTCTTGTGTACGCTTAGCACATGCCTCTTTAACTCTTGATGCACATCATATCGTTTTCCACAGTCCCGGCACTTGAAAATCTTTCCATAGAGCTTGGTCGATATATGCAATGATAGAGCACTCTTGTGACTGTAAGTGTTCCCACAAATACATTGGATAGCTGCTGATTCTCTGTCAACACCATGAAGTGAGCCAGCGGATTGCTGAACTTTGCGTGAGCGAGTTCCAGTGTTAGCTCCACGACCCCCTCTGGCCCCTCTTCCTGTATTCCGACCGCAACGGATTCCACCTCTGTTATTTTGTCCACTTGGACCCTGGAAACCTGTATTGCGACTGTAACCACTAACCACAACTCATTAGATATACATAAGTTATTTCATCATTATAGTTTATCATATGCGCATGGTCATTTGGGTAAATTAACTTACTGCACACTCCGATGATGGTGAAGATGCTGCTTACGACTGTCAAAGGCTTTGCCACACTGAGAACAAGTGAATGCTCCATGCGCCAGGTCAACTATTCCATGAGCTTTATCTTGATGAAATCGTAGGTAACTAGCGAAAAGAAAGCGCTTCTTGCAAATATCACACTCAAACTGCCACTCACTCGTCATATATTTAATGTGGACACTGAGGGTTGATTTGGAAGAGTACTTGCATCCACACAAACAAAAATTGCCCCAGTGTCGTCTGGAGATGTCCACTCCGTGTTGTTTATTGGCACACTCCAAGTTAGTTTCAGTCTTGATAACTTTCTTTCGTTTCGGTATCCTTACTTTAGCCATAGAACCTGTGGAAGGTGCATTTAGAGGATGATCTTCAATTGCGTCTGAATTTTCTGGGTCCACAACAACAGTTGACACACTTGATCGAGATCTGACTCTGACATCTGCATCCGCATCGTAATCATTGACATCTTCATATTCTTGACTACAAGTCTCCTCAATGTCTTCAGGAACTTGAAGATTTATACTTGCATCTACATTAACTTTTAAAATCTCGTTCATCCTCTCCAACAAATTCTTGGTATCCCCGAGGTTCTCAAATTCGTCCAAAAGCTGCTTGGCTAAACTATTCAGCCCCTCCAAAAACTCATCCGTTTCAGCTTCGTCCTGGAATGGACCGAAATTCAGCACGTTGCAAACATCCAAATTCTTCGTGGTTAGTGAAACAAAGCTCCTAAATAACTTCCCGAATTCTCCGTGAATAAAACTTATAAACTCCACAAGTTGTGTTATCTTCTTCTCAGAATCCACTCCTGCCTCCCGTTCATTCTTCAACTCATAAGTTAACTGCTCAATTTCTTTTTCCTTTTCCGAAACCACATCTGCCTCCAGTTTATTGAACAAATCATCAACGTGTTTTTCCCCAGTGCATCCAGAACACTCCCTTTCCCCAATTCTAGCATTTTTGTCTCCTTCAAAAGTCGCCTCATCAGGATTCGATTTGGATTGGCGAGGTTGAACCGTGAAATTAAGTAGCTTCATTATTTCGAAGAGACCGTTATCCTCTTCACAAAATGGATCAACTTCATCTTCAGGAGGTGGTGGTGGCGCAGCAGTGGATTCAGTTGGAGCTGAATCCATCATAGGAGAGGATGAGTATTCCGTTTCCGTGGTGACGGGGGCTTCAGTATCCATCTCTGCTTCTCCTCCATCCAACATCAAACTTCTTCTGTCAGTGTAACACTTCAGAAAACAAAACAAACAAATTATACCACAATTAGTTTTTAATTAACTATTCCCAAAATAATACTTTATGATATCTTGAGATTTGCTTACTTATTTTACTTAATTCGCGGGCACAAACTAATTAATAATTTAACTTAACATAAACAAAATTAAAGAGCTGCAAATTCCTTTCCGTCTGTTCATCTTTCTCATACTCTCATCTCAAGTTTCAGTGATCAGCAGCTCACAGCAACACAGCTCACCTGTTTTTTAAAGACAGACAGGACACATGCACTCTCACAAAGCAAGCTGTACAGCAGAGCACGAGAACAAGAATTCGTGATTATTTATGGAGCCATCCATACAACACGTCTCTTTATATTAAACTCTATTATACTTATGCCAAAATTTTACCATTTTCTAAAAATAATTTTTATGCTCCTTTACTGAAAATTAACTAATTATCTAATTGTTTCAAACAGTAAAAATATTTTTTGTGAGTACAGCATTTTTGAACAGCGGCAAACTTTCTACTTGCTTTTACAGTTACGTTTACGTTGCGAGCTCATTGCATTACCGTTCTCTCACTCGTGCGTTGATTTCATTGCAAATGCATTATGTATTGGTCTGAGTCTGGCTGACCCTGACCTCTGAACTGACCAGACCTGCGATGATGCTTATTGACCCTCACCTCACCTCAGGTTTATCTTAACTTCACATCTTCACGTCACACACAACAGTTCAAGATTAAATTAAACACAATTAACAAATTAAAATTAAAAATACAATGTGAAATATGCTACAACTAGCTTCCAGAGAAACTCATGATTGGACCTTGCTTTGATATTTACGGAGTGGACAAATTCCAATATTTTGTATTTTGGCAAAAATGCTTTTCCATAAAAAGCAGAGAGATGCGAAATGAATACATGATATTTTATAACCTTCCTTTTGAGGCGATATGTAACATCAGTAAATTCTTTTCAAAGAAAGCTTTCCCACAACTACAACGATTTTTGCAGCTCGTAGAGTTAACCTTGTGTATTACAGCATGTTTCGCATGTCTCTCCACGTTGTGGGAATCTAGAAGCCTTTTATCCATAAACCGCTTATTGCATAAGTCACACTTCCACTTGCTATTATAACACTTTATGTGAGAATCCAACAGTGGTTTTATGGAACAACTGAAGCCACAACGACAATGATATCCCTTGATGGTAGTAGACGTCTTGGATGAATCTTCAGCATGACTTGATGAACTATTTACCTCTGTTGGAATGCATTCAGTGTCCACTTGCTGTGATGGTGAAGGTGTAGTTGATGTAGATAATTGCATAAGATTTTGCTGGGAATCTTGTAGATTTTGGGACATTTCATCATCCAATTGAATTATTTCAATTTCCTTTGCTTTGTTGGGTTGTTGTACTACTTGTACTTGTATTTGGATTGGAGGAGCTGAAGGAATTGGCGGATGATCCGTCGTCACATTATTCCCATTGACACCAGCAAGCTTGCTTATGTCAGTTAAACAGTCTGCAAGAAATTCGTTAATGTTCTTTAGCGACTCAACAGGATTAAAAATGTAAGGACCCTTTTGAAAGTTCTCTGCTAGTATTTTCAGTTTAGAGTAAACTTCACTTGTCTCAGCGTGCCCCTTAAATGGACCGATCTCCAAAATATGCCTTTGTCGTCGTACCTTGGTCCCATTCAATCCACAACGACGACTAACAGTCTTTACATTTTTCCTTGTCATTGAAGTTATTCGTCGAAAAACATTAGCAAGCTCATTGTACAAAAGACTTGTAGATTGGGACAGTGCTTCTAGTTTTGCTTGGGTGTCTTGCCTGTCTGTCCTTTCACGTTCCAGGGATAACTTTAGACTTTCAATTTCTTTGGACTTGGTATCCTGCTCGCTTCGACAGACCACAGAGAAATTCAGAAGGTTCATCACTTCGACCACTGGATCATTCTCAAAGATGAATGTGTCAGAGTCCATTTCAGTGGTATTTTCAGTAGACTGTGAAGATGATGACGAAAAGCCTCCTGACATATTGACTTGTTCTTCGAATGCCTAAAGATGATAAGTATTTGTAATTTATCCAGTGCTTCACTTCAGTGATTTCGATAAGGTTTTTAACTAAAAGAAGTTTCTAATGATGTCCTATGACCGGATAACGACTGCTAGTACATAGTAGTGAGGTGTCAGTGTCAGTTGGGCAATTAATTGTATTACACAACTTATTCAACATTTGAGTTGAACTGTGTGTCTGTGGAAGTAGGTTTACATGTGACATGTTTTCGTGAAGTCAAGGTCTTCGCGAGTAAAGTAAAGCAGTATATAGAAAGTGGTTGCATTGTAATGTAAATGTACAATTAATTTATTTGTTTAAAGCTTTTCCTTGAATTCATTTACTCTCACTCCCTTCTTGGCAGTGTTCAGTGTTCATGGCACCGGTTCTTCAATATTCTCAACAACACACTATGCTAGCCTATCATTCAATTATCCAAAACACTTGAAATATGAATACCATCAGTGAAAAGTACACTACGAATACATAAAACATAGTAACGTAACAACTGCATTTTAACTGCAGAAAAAAATGAATGCGACAACGAAAAGCTCTGATGCTATTATCCTCACGTCTGCGTCATAATTCTTGGTAAACCAGGAAACGCTAATGGCTATGATGGCACATTTAATATAGTAGTATAAGAATTTGGTTATTTGTAAAGAACAATTTTTGGGATGCATATCTTATTTTTAGATCAGGAGCTCGAGCTTAGTTAGCAAACACACTCGAAAAATATATAATACGTGAAACTCCTGCTCCCGTACCCATGCTGTATATCAAGACTAAAGACTAATGTTAATCTCATATCATAGCTACCGATCATGACTATGACTCATAACGAGTTAACTTTGTTTTTATTACTTTAACAAACATACTCCATTCTCAAAGTTTTGCTCCCTACTCGTACAGTAGCGAGCAGCACTGCATTTCCCTTCTTTCATCATCATCATCATTTACCATAATTAGTAAAAAATCGATATGCACCTTTAAAAGTTCATATATGTTTACATGCTTGTGTTTTTCAACTTGTTGATATACATATGTATGTATTATCATATAGAAATATTATTTTTGTGTGTAAATCCATATGCCTCTAATTCATAATTAAAGTCAATTCATAACTGTCCATTTATAAACTCGATAATGTGATTATGAGCGTGACTGCCTGATAAAAGAACTCTGGAAACGTATTCCTTGTAACAGTAAAAAAAGGATACGCAGTTTGAACTTTCATAGGACGAAATGCTCTAGTAAACTTTTTGAAGATAAGCACAGCATATGTACTTTCACTACCACACTTTCTATTATTTTGGCTAGTATTAAAAATTAAATGCTTACATCTCTCAACGAATTTGTTTGAAACATCGAAAACGTCTCCAAGTAGAATGGATTCCATGAACTCGATAAACAAAGGTACTACACTTACAAATAAAATAAGGCTTGTGATCGCCCAACCCATGTATGAAACCTCATTTCGCACAGCAATCATTACAAATGTTAACCCAGTAAATTGTAAAAGACAAATGACATGATGTAAGGAGAATGTGATTGAGCCAATGATATGATTCATTAAAATATTGAACATTTGCTGGATTTTAAACATTTCCATGATCATCTGTACGTCCACCAGTCCAAATAAATGGGTCCTGATTTTCGAATGATTGCTATGTAGAAATCCTTGATTTGGTGTGAGGTAAACAAGTATGCTTCTTGTGAACCAAATGTTGCACAGGAAAATATTTAGTCACAATGAAAAATATAATTGCGGAAATTGTTGATGCACCCCAAATGTAAAACAAAGCAAATGGTAACCAACGCCATTCAAAGGTCAGCTCAATTTCGAAAGTTTCCTCAAACATTTGGTGAGAAGGTCCTGCTTTCACGTAAAGTAAAGCAAACCCAATTGCTAGTGGAACTAAAGTGCTCACAATATTCACAGAAAGTACTAAATACTCTTCTCGTTGTACCGCTTGAAAATGCCGTTGTCTCAAATGACTCAATTCGGGAAAGCGAATTTTCTTGTGGATCACTTTGGTGTAACGAAACATTTGGTTCATTAGATAAATCACGTCGGGAATGTAAGCTTGTATTCTATGGACTAGTAGAAGAATTAGAATTACAAGTGTGTTTTCACACCATCCCAAAATGTAGGTTGCGAACTGAACGGAAGACGATGCCATCGAAGTGATGCTACCCATCTCTGTCCATTTGGAGAAGAGGTAGTAGGTGTAATAAAGTGGAAATAATTTTCCAAGGCTGAGGATCAAATAGGTGTTCCATCGAAAGTAGTTATTTTTGAGAAAGATCAGTTCCATCTTTTTAAAGTCCCAGTCGAAGATCCCCACGAAGCAGAAATACTTCAAGAGAAATATGCGATACCACAAGTTTTGTTTTATAAATTTGGTTATCATCGTAACGTACTTGATGATGTCAAATACATGTACCTATTTAGAAGTGATACAAATCAGGGATATGTTCCATTTTACCCCAAGTACAAGAGAAAGAACAAAATGACAGGTTTTCTATCTGATTGGAGTACACGTGTCGTGTATCAGTATCATTTATTTTTATGGTATGGCTTGTGAATCACCAGCGAAGCAAAAGGCACATAATTTGAGGTTTATTACATAAACATTATTTATATCACATTTATATATAATTATGCGAGATCTTTGCTGCGTGATGTGACTAGGAATTATATATAACGGAGGGGCAAGTATGGGGAAGTGGATGGTTTTATAGTAAAATGAATCATTATTTCGTCAGATACCGATACAATTGTAATACAGGAAGTATTAAAGTGTGCACGTAATTGTGTTGTGCGCCCCAGGGCTCCAAAAAGTTCCGTAAACTTAAGCAACCATATGGCTCCATGCTGACGAAGAGGAAATCCCGCTCTTAAA
>JAQFZG010002224.1:0-17460 GCA_034695465.1 Entomobrya nicoleti
AAATTAAAATTGTACGATGAATATTTTTTCAGTTATTTAACATTTTAACCGCTTAAATGATTTGTAGGGGCCCGGTACAATGTATACTCAATCGAGTTAAGAGAAAATCGAGGTATGATGTATCTTCACATGAAAATGATATACTGGAATCTAGCAGGAAAAACATCAAATAAGTCGACTGAATGTACCTTGCGTTAGACATTTCCCATGCTCGTGTCCACAAATTGGGAAATAACTCGTCCACATTTGGTGGAAACAAAAGAATTTGTTGAATGTCATTCCACGGTCGAATTTCTGTACTAAAGGAAGTTAAATTTATTGAGGTACAAATCTTTTTTTGAACATTCACAAGAAATTTTGACCAACAGTTCTGTTTGATATTAAATGCAGGCCTAAAAGATTGATTGTGACTTTTAAGGTTCGCAATATTATTTGGCACTGAGAAGCCTTTTCCAATATTTTCGAAATAAAATGGCAAAAACCGTCTTAAAATAATGGGAGTGTATTTTTCTGGTACCAAATTGACATTGCCAAAGTTCGTTATAGCGACAAAGCATGAAATACATGGAACAATGACACTTTTCAAATTAACTTCAGTAGTCTTGATGTTTTGAATATACTTATTACGTCTGATAACATAGTCGTTTTCCTCGTACATTGCAATTTTTTTTGAATTCTCTGTAACAGCATGTACATGCCAAACATGAGACAAAACCGTGAATTACTTTCCATTTCTCGCTGATTTGATTTTTTTTAAATGTTTACTAAAATGCACGTTTTTACACGACCAAGTTGACAGTATGACACACTATGTACACACAAACTTGTTGATAATAGTTGAAACTTTGTTCCCGTTTAGGTATAGCAAAATGTATTGCTCATACACCACGCAGTAAATTCAGCGCTACAATAATGAACGACATAAGAACAAGTTTCTTTAGTTTACAAGAAATTTTATTGCAATTCAGAGAACCTTCACGCTAAAAAAAACTTTTTCAAATTCAAGTGTTCCTTTAAATCCTTTGTAGTTATTTCGAGCACATATGTTGTTGTTCAGTGAGCGAGGTAAACAGTTATTTTATCAGTAAACTGGCAGTTTAATACATAAAGCCCTGGAGCTCCTTTGTTGCTCATTTTTGAATGATTCCATATCGCCCAACACTGATAAATATTGTTTACTCAAAACAGTTAAAATTGAGAATATTTACAAGTCTCGAATTGATCACTAACAATTTTTAATACGTAATTCGAAAATATTGTGAATAAGGTTTCTACAAGAAACAAAACAAACATAAAGTACAAACTCCAAAATTACAAAGCTGGGTTTTATCAAATATAAATCAAGTGGTTTTTTGATATTAAAAATAATAAAATCTCCAGAAAGTATAATTTATAACGGATCTCGTAAGAGTTTATTGCTTAAAGCAAAACTATAATCCTTGAAAACAGTATTTCTAGACATAGACACGAAATGTCTAAAAGTAAACACTTTAGTAATTCTAAGTGCATGTTAAATATTCTATTGTTGGTGTATTCCATTTGAAAATAAATTTTCAAGCACTTTAGAAGTCTATCAGTTCAAGTATTTCCAAAAATAGAAACAAAATATCTAAAAACACTACTAATGTTTAGTATATCCTAAAATATACGCTGAAACTTTATAGTAAGTTTGTTTTGATTTTCAAAATTAGATCAAACAAAACTTTGTTCCTTGAAAAAAAATTCCGAGCTGGACCGTACTTTACTAAGGCGTTTTGAAATGAACTTATGCCACCGTTCTACAATTCCCGAGATTTGGAGTCTGCCAATTCTAGCATGCAGAAACATTCGTACGCAGTCAGATTAATGATACGCTAGTTGCCTTTGTAACCTCACCATGGTGCTAACTGATATTTTAAGACTTAAAACGCAATCTTAAAACGTTTTTAGTTTCAAATATTCTAGCTTTTGGGACCTTGAATTCAGTTTGATTACAGTCTTTCAAAACTTAAACAGAACACAGCATCTCTTCTAAAAATATGTTTCTCTTATCATCATATGCATTACATTAGGTCCTAGGAATCTATCTATAAAACGAGAACATTGGTTGATATATATCATTTGTCACTTTACTTATTGTTAGATATAGCCCTAAGCATACAAAGAATTTATTTAAAACGTTCGCTACTTTATTAGATATTTAATAATTATTTCTTCCTAACATACTGTCAAAATAAATTCATCATCAAGAATCTATATCCTAACATATATCACCGTCTTCCATTTTTACTTAATAGCGGCAATTTCCTTTACATTTTTGTATGCATATATAGAAATTCGTTCCCCTGGAATTCCCATTGCAATAAAAAAATCTGGTCAGAGAAAACACAATAATTTAAATGCTCAAGCTGCTCAAAGTTTGTCACACAACGAAATTTCTTTGGAACAATGAAATCATACCTGTTTTCAGACCCATCTAATAAATGTATCTAGTTACATAGTTGGATAACTCTATTAACCAAGACACAAATGCAATCGCACAACCAAAAAATAATATCACCACAACGTAAGTTAAACTTTTGGACAAACGTTGTGAAAGTTTTCTATTTTTATTTGCACTTGATACATCTTCTCGTTCCTCAAAATAAACCTGCGAGTTGAGAAACAACTGTGACTTTGCCTTTATTCTCGAAATATGACCAACCACAAGCTGATTCCACCATTCTACTATCCCCGAATGTTGAAAACCTCTAATTCTCATTTGAATAAAGTGGGGCATCCAACCTTCCAACTCAAATCCCACCCGTTTCTCAACAAGACTTTCTTTACCTACCGAAATTTTTCTGAAACCTTGATTCCTTAAAACCTGTTCCATTTCCAGTATTCGTAAATATGGAGCAAGAAATGCAATTCGGTCACAGGTCTGAAGCCTTTCTACAGGTAACAACTGCTCATATTCAAACTGTGTGTATTGAGCATCATCCCAGTCAACAAGCTTTGTTTTGTTGACATGATTCCTTGCCGCTCGATAAACAGGGCCCATCCAAACAGACGAGTGGTTATAGATGCGTTGTAATTTTATCGGTATCTTAAAATTTTCTGTCCAAAAATAAAGTTCCTCTAGATAATTTCTTAGTTTTGACTTGACAATAAATATGGTTTCATTATCCTGCACTGTCTTTCTAATATGTTGCGCTTCTTTACTGTTTTGAATACATCTCATATAGGCTGAAGTGTTTATGTTACATTGTGCCAGAGTGAATACGTGGTCTGGTTCCGAAAATAAGGTATAATGGAATTCAATAAGTTGGTGTAAAGATTCCACCGGGTGAAATTTCTTCGGGGCTACGATAGCGTATAAGTTGTCATTTTTGTAAGCATTACTAAATATCAATGCAACTAAAAGAGTTGGGATTGCGAGAAATTTTGAACGGAAAGAGTTTAAGACTTTAGTGCAGTACGGCGTGGATTGCTCAAGTAAATTTTTGAAAATCGATTCACCGATTTTTCTAATTAAAACTAAGCAGGTGTTAACACGGAAAAAAGGGAAAGGTACCAACAGTCCCCATGCAAGCGGGAGATATATGAACATGCAGAAAATTATAGCTACCCAGCAATATTCATCAAAGCTTGCAAGAAGGGTTAGGTACAAGTATTTATTTGAAGCAAATCTGTCACCACAGCCTATAAATCGGAGATCCTCTGAGGAATATCCAACAGAAAAATGGAAACTATCAATAGAATAATCCATGAAAGGTTTCATATGCGTAGTGTGGAGTTCTTGTTTTTTTAAACTTAGTTCGAAATTAGATCCAAGGATGGTTTGCCACATATAAACTCCAGTAAAACAGTACAACAGTTGGTTGATTGTGTTGTACTGCAAGCTTTTTAAGAGGTGGAAATTTGCATCGCATTTTGGGACTTTTGAGTGCACTGGCGGTCTTAGTTCCCAATGGGATAAATTTTTTGATTTAACTAATACGTTGTTTAATTGGTTTATTAGCAAACTAAAGTCAAATTCTGTTAATTTTTTTGTAAGTGAAAATGTAATTTTTTCTTTACAAGGTGGAAAAACTTGTATATTTTCAGTTTGGTTGTTGTGTTTAAGCACTAATAAGAACTCTACATGTGGACTAAACACTTTACATGACCATGCATTCTTGTCTGCATATTTTAAATCCAACGATGATACTTCGGTTACTAAAATACCCACGTTAGTATGATGAATATATCGGTTGTCTAGGTAGTTGTTCAGCATATCGAGTACATTTGGAATGGGATGTTCAATGTTTGGAACAAATAAGTACAAGTTTTGTACATATTTCCATGGCTTAGTGTGTAGGACGTAGTTGAGGAGATGAATTGTGACACAGATTTTACTTCTTGCGGAATTAACGACAAGAAACTTTGAAGAACAATTCAATCGATTTTCATTTAAAGTGTATCCAGTCCTCCCTGTGCTATTAATTTTTGTATATAAGTTGGAAGAAACGTAACTAGAATGTCCTTCTAGAACGATAATGGAGTATTGTCTTAAAATAAGTGGAACATATTGTGTATACTTTATATTTACTCCACAAAAATTTGTCACTGCTAGCAAACATGAATGACATGGTAACGTTACTTGATGCAAATTAATTTGGGTCGTAGAAGAACGTTTTGTGCAGGTTATACTTTCTCGGTCTGCTGTACTTAGTGGATAAAAATGTAATAATGCAGATACCAAATATGGAACAAGGACACTATACACTACTACCAAAAGGTTAATATTTGTGCCACTTTTCATTTTGTTCTGTACTTGAATGGTTGGTAACTTGAAAACAAATAACAATTATGAATTGTAGCTATAATTAAAAAAAACTGGATACCCAAAATAACAATAAAATTACAAACTTACAGTTGACTATTCTGATTTAGTTACTGGAAACTATTTTGTTGCATAAATGAGTGTAAATTTTATTTTAGAAATTTTGCTAAATTACTAAAACCTTTGTATATTCATTATACAGTAAAGTTTCGAAATAGAAGTGCTAAAAATATAAATGATTTGGTCTACGTATATTCACAAATCTCAAAAGTGTTTAAAGTCAAACCAACATTTTTAATAATTCTCAAGCGATGACTGAAAAATTTCAGGCTTAACACTAAATATTTTTCAGCATAGAGAGTTAACATGATACTTAATATTTAGACAAGTAGTATTTAATTTAATGTAAATACTTTTTCTATTTTAATGATTTACTTAATAATAAAGCAAGAAATACTTAATAGATAGCTAAATATCATTTGTACACATAACAATTAAATAATATTTAAATATAAAATACAATTATTTTAATATTCTACTTCTACTTGTCAAGCTTCCCATACACTAAGCAAATGAATTACTTACCTAATTTGCAAAAAGTGGTGCAGCATATAATGCGAGGTAAACAGTAAGAGTTTACGAGTACCACGTGCTGAGTGTTTTCTTTTAATATTCGTGTATAAAAACCATTACAAGCTTTCACTCAAAGACACTATTTCAATCAAAATCACAAAACCATATCATTAAGACAATTTGGAAAAATCTTCAATGTTTGACACTAAGTATTTACTCCATAAAGTGTACTTGCAATGACAGTGTGATTGACATATTGAATGGGATTATTGAAACCAATAATTTTAGGGGAAGATACATAGTGTCTTAATCAAGCCAAGCCTTTACGGACAAATTATCCTAATTATGTCTACCATCTTAAGTTTTGTTAATTTTAATGAAAAATTTGATCCAACAAAGTCTTCTCAATTCAAAACTTTATGGAACTAAATTGTACTCTTTCAAGAAATTTTGAAACAAATTCATGCCATGCCACCGACAAACAATTTTAGAGTTTTTAAGACTTACAGTTCTAAAATGCATAAATCTTCCTTTCGAACCAAAGAAGCGAAAACCTACCACAAATTCCGTCCTATTCCTTCATCTTCAAATGTGATTTTAATCACTAAAATGTTCTTATAATTCTTGGTTTTAGATTCAAGTAGCTGTATGATCGAAACCTAGATTACAATTAAATTAAATTAAGCAAATTTGAGCTTGAATATCCAAAGTAAGCAATTGGCATGTTGCAAAACCAATTCCAGTGAAAAACATATAAAAGCACCAAAACAACTTAATAGCAATGCCCATACTATTTCTATCAAGTGTTTCGATTGACCATTATGCGTCTCAATTTCTATTTCCTTTGTTACATTCTTAGCCTGAAATCGTTTAGAATTTACCCGTACTTTTACCAAATGAACAGAAACAAGTTTATTCCACCACTCAAACACCCCAGAGCTTAGTAGTCCTCTAATTCGTTTTTGTACAAAATCAGGAATCCAACCAGTAAGGTAAAACCCTAATCTTCTTTCAAAAAGTATGTCACCACCTATAGAAAGTTTTGAGACACCTCGACTTTTTAATACACGTTCCATTTGAATTAGTCTTGTATATGGAACAACAAAAGCTACTTTATCACATTTAGCCAAGAAACTTACTGCAGATTCAATGTCCACACCCAAATGCGTACTAAACGTTTGCTTATGTAAATTGTCATTAAAATACTTTTTCGCTAGGTCAAAAACAGAGGACATCCATACTGTAGAGTTTGTGTACACGTTAAATATTCGTTTTGGTAAAATTTGCTCCAGCTGTTCAAAATAATTTTGGTACCTGAACAAATACGATGATACCGACATAAAATCGTTCTTTCCTCTCCAAGTGTCATCATAAGTTTTTGAGTGCTCATCACCAAATCCAGCTTGCACATATTTTTTGAATGTGGATTCATTGAAGATACAATTACGTGTAACAGAGATTACCTCCGGTTCAGACAATATTGAGTAGTTTGAGGCAACCAGCTGGTCAAAATACTTAAACGGTTTGAAGGGCTTTGGTGCAATTAGATCGTACATGTTATCATTTTTATATGCATTGCTTAATACTAACAAACATAGTGATATACAAGTAGCCAATACTTTTAAATGCCAAAAACGTAAGACGTTCTCACTATATGGGGTTGACTGTTCAACCAAATTTTTGTAAACGGATTCTAAAGCCAAAAATATTAATTTTAGATCAATTGGCTTCTTACTTGCATAAAAACTCCAAGTAATCGGTACCAAAACAAAACATGTGATTATTAAAGCAATCCAGCAATATGTATCAAAGCTTTCAAGTAAAGTCTGCTGTAGAGTTTTATTATTTGTAAATGTGTCTCCACAGCTTATAAATCGCATTTGATCGGGAGGATATTCAACCGAAAACTCTACACTATCTATATCATGTCCCATGAAGTATTTGATTCTTGTTATTGATGTAGTATAATGTTTGACGGAATAATGAGTGTCAAAGTTTGTTCCAAGAATTTTCATCCAGGTATACATACCGGAATAGCATAATAGTAGCTCGTCGATTTCTAAGTCAAATATGTGAGAGGTAAGTTCTAAGTCATCCTTGCATCTACTTATTTTTTCCTTGAACATCAACTCATATCGGATTTCCCAGTTTGAGATATTGTTTGTTTTTAACAATAAATAATTAATTTCGGTTTTTAGTTCCGAATATTTTAATGTAGCAATATTTTTGGTCAAATTTAGCATTAGGTCAACTCCACAAGGTGGATATACGTAAAATTTAGATATTTTCGATGGAAATACTGCTATAGTTTGAAATACTAAAAAATCTGATATATAGTTCTTGAATTTGCAGTCATGTTGCAATTTGAATATCATCGAATTTAAATATTGGGTTATATTAAAGATCAAAAAATTACTTTTTACAATGTAAAAAGTAAAATCATTTTGCTCGATGTATCTCCATTCAAACTCATCTCGAGTTTTTGTCCATAAATCAGTAAATGTCCCAAACTGCTCTGGTGGAAATAGATGAATTTGTTGAACATGATTCCATGGTCTAATGGAAAGATGGAATGCAGTTATATTTATTGTGATGCAAACTTTGCTATAAATTGTGACCAAGAATTTATTCCAGCATTTAAAACTTCCAACATTTAAATTTCCTCGGGGGTAATTCTCAAGTTTATGGATAAGGTTTGGAGCTGTGTACCCGTTTCTAATTTCATGGAGTTTAACTGGTAAATACCGTCTCAATATAATGGGTGTGTTTTCTGTAGGGAAAATGTTGACTCCACGAAAATTTGTTATTGCTACGAAACAATTATTGCAGAGGAAAATTTGTTTTAAATCGACTTTCTGTGTTTCAGTTGGCTCGTGCAAGAGTGCTGATGCTGTATGAGTTTTCAAATAAGACAAACTTACAGTTAAGCCAATGACAAACCATAAGGTTGCTCCCATTTTAAATATTTAAATACCGTTTTTGTACTTGGTGTTTAATGATTTGTCGTGTTTAAAAAAAGAGAAAACATAAATTCTTTCATGTGTCAAAAACTTTGACTCAGAAAGATTGAATAGAAATTACGATGTTAATATGCTTTACAAAATACTAAGGTATCTTTTGGAACAAGGTTAAAGCAGAACAGTGTACCTAGCTATAGTTTTAAGGTTACTAGATTTTTAAAATAGAGCCAATATTGACTTTAGTAAAAAATTGGTTTGTGAGGATTTGAAAGCAAATAGTGTTCAACCCAATTTTGAATTATTTGTTGAAGTATTTGTGAAATTAAGTTTGACAAATTAAAATTTACTTAGCATTCGAAATATTTTATGATTTATTCTGTTCCACTAGAATAAAGATTGGGCGTAATTGATTTTTGTTTATATTTAATCAATGTCACTTTATTATGCAGTGAATTGGAGACATATCATGATACATATAGCAGAACAAGTCGCTTTACTGCTGAAAAATGGAATTTTCAAAAACGTGTTCCCGAAGCTTTTTTGTTAAACAAAATAAAGTAACCTTTTCAAAATGAAATAAAATACTTAAGAGAATAACCTGTATTGCTTTTGCATTATACCAACGATTAGCTATAAAAACTGTGGAGGGGACAAATAAACTGATTCTCATAACCAAATTCATTGACATTGTGACTACGTGATGACGTACGTGTAATTCGTATGCCAAATTGTGTAAATTGAGTATTTATAATTAATTCACGTTCATAAATATGCCTGTTTTATGAGAAAGTTTTTTTTATTTAATTCTGGAACCAGGTGCTAAACCATGTGCTTGTTGCTTTTTCTTTATCAACCTTTAAGAAAAACTGAGTCATGCTTTTAGAACGAACAAAAGATGCGCATAAATGTTTTTCACTGTAGTTTAGCCAGATAATATTTGTGTGTTCACAAAGTGTACTCTATAAGTGCATCCGTACATTCGTTCACGGGGGAATTTCCTTTGTACTTACGTTTGAGTTTTCTATTTCGAATGACACAATGTACAATTTTTAGCACATCATTCACCTTAACCTTTAAGTATGAACTTTACACTGCAGCAAAGACGCACATCACCTAAAAACTAATTAATATGCAAAACTACCAGTAGACAATCGGATTCGAGGTTGTAAATGCACTAAACATGTTAATTTTCAGAGTAAACATTTTTGACTTGCATAATGCTTAGATAAACACAAATGAATCAAAAAATATTTATACATAAAAGTTGATCAACATCGTTTTCCTTTCAAGTCGATGTGTTAATCACACACGTCTTACTGCAAAAAAAAATTTCAGTCCAGTGAACTGCATAGTATGCATTCATGCATTTAAATGCAAACACATAACACCACGGTACTAACCAAAGTGCGAGAAATGCAGTAATTTATGTCTTGCTGCAGATACATTAGGAAAAATACATATATTTAGTCAACATTTTTGTATTGACATTTAGCATGATTTAATACAAGTCTCAACCAATTTTTTGCAATCAAGTTCATTAACATCGAAAGCATGACAAAATTGACCTTTAGAACATATTTAAAAAAAGGAACTTCGCATTGGAACTTCCCGTTAGTGCTTTTTTAAATAATAATTCATTTCAGTGTTAATTTTTTATGATTATACAACTTTTAAGTTGAATCAAATCAACTCAAGTCAGCTCTTAATGCACAACTGATAGGTAATAGGTATAACGAACAGTTATTTTGCTTTATAAGTAAAATGATGAGGACTTTTTTTCATCAGAGCGGCTTGAGCAGTCGAGACGAAAACATTTATCATAATTTTCTTTAAAAAAACCTAAACAAAAATTTCAGTATCGAACCAATTAATATTTTAAAATGGAAGTTGTCTACATCTTCGTTGGTCTTGTAAGTCAATACATACTTTCTTTCATTAAAATACAAAAATATGGTTATAAACTGTTTAAAACTTAATTCGTTTGTTTTAGGTGATAGCTTTCGCAGCTACCTCAACAATTAAAAGGGATGAGTTAAAATTCGAACCTGAACAAAATTTTCTAAATGCTTCAAAAACGGGATTTACGACCATCGTTTATCACAACGTAAAAATAGTATCACGATTTGAATGGATAACAGAGTTGCCGGTGAATGCTACTTTAAAAGAACAGCAACAAATTCTCGATGAATTTATTCACAAATTTGAAGATCACATTGACAACTTAAGGAGCAAGAAACGAATGGAACAACAAAATTATTCGAGCAGTGATAATACTGAAATAAAGGAAGATAAAGATACGGACGATTCAATTTCATTAGCAGACTTCTTGGATATCTTTCCACTTGGTGGGATTACAGTTGGCCCAGACAACACAATTATGCATGAAGTGCTCATGTCAGATAAAATCTATGACGAACTGGATAAAAGGCATGTACGAGAAACTTCCTGGTTTAAGAAGGTTCTTAAACAAATGAAAAGTGACACCAAAATTGAAGCTAATGAGTATCTGGATTTGGTCGGGGATATGGTCAAAGAAATGCAAAATGTTTACATTAACCCTTTAAATATCCCTTTAGGTTAATAAGGAAAAACTGGGTAAGATGATTACATTCATTTGAATACTGTATCCATTTTTTTATCATGTCACTGCAATAAAATTAGCAATAAATTGAACTGGAAGCAATGATATTTGATGAAAATCGTCTGTTTTATCCGACAGCAAATTTTTATACACAAAAAAAATCGTAATAAAAAGATTGTTAGTTTATCACACCCTCAACATACATTACTGACATCGTAATACAGAATGCATTGTATCTGTGTTTGTACCTACGCAACATGTTTTCCGTTCACATTTACAGGTGTATATTATAAATCATGTACAAAGTATGATATCATTTTGCTTCTCTGCTTGTAATGCATTTAATTAAGTCACGGGCAATGCATAAAAATCGAATGACGTCATCTGTAGACCAACAAAAAGATTTTTACTACCTTTTTCACCAACATCCTTTTGATATAATCATTCTTTTAGCTTTACATGGTATTCGAATTTACCTGAGGTTAATGCATTTAGTCAGCTTCTTTTCGCTACACAGTTTTAAAGTTGAATAAACTCCACTGCAGTGCTATTTCACTCCGAAGCCAACAAAAGCGGAACCGGTTTTTCAGAACAAAAAACAAATGCATATTTTTTAAGTCAAGATTTTCAGTATTTGTTTATCAGAAAGATTTGTGAACTGGTGCTGTTAACATTTCTCCGCATTGTATGGTGTAAAAAAATATTTCATTATTTTTTTAGATATTTTCAATAAGTTACTAACTCATCGTTTTAAAAATGGATACATTATTTATTATCGCATGCGCGGTAAGTAAATACATTTTACATTAGAATAACAGATTTTAATTTATTTTATTTTAAAAAGAGTGTGGTTTTTTTTAGATAATTGTTAGCACAGCAAGCGGAGCAGTCATCAGCGAGGACGACGAAACAATTCCAGAAACTACTTCGGTTAACTATTCAAACGAACAAACCGAATTACCAACTTTTCGTGACGAATTAAAATCGGAATCAAAAATTGAATGGAAAATACAGCTGCCTAAAAATGCAACTGCGAAAGTACAGCAGAAATATTTCAATAGATTGATGCCTTTCCTTGCAAAACAATTTGACAGCTTGAGGAAGAAAAGACGAATGGATCAACAATATCATTCGAACCAATTTAACGCTGGAAAGCCGGATCAAAATGATGACCGCCCATTTTCGTTAGAAGATGTTATGGAATATTTTAGGGTCGGGGAAGCTCAAATTAACCCGGAAACTAACATGGCTACGTTTCAAATAAGTGTAACTGATAAAATCTACACCGAACTGGACAAGTACAATGTTCGTGATACGATGTGGTATCAAAAGGTTGTTGAACAAAGAAATAGTAAATGGGTTAGGGAATAAAGTGACATCACTAATTGTACAGTGATTTTGTTGAAATATTGCAAAAAAATGAAAATTTTAGTTTACTTTTTTATTTTCAGTGAATAAATAATTTGAATATATTTTTATTTGTTGAACATTTAAATAATGATAATGATAATGATCCAAAATGGTGATTGTATAAGTGCTAGTATTATTAATTTTTATTTGAATAAAAAAATAAAATTCATTTTTTCGCAAAATTTGTTAAAAAATATGCAACATCATATAAAAAACTAATGTCGTTTGACAAAACGTTACATGAAAACCAAATCATTTAAAAATAAACCAGAATTTCTATGGCGTACATTTTTGTCTTACATTGATTTATATCGTACTTGATATCAGAAAAGATGACATAAAGTAAAAAACACATAGATCGAAAATTCTGTTATATGGAAACTGCCATGGACAACATTCTATTGTCCCATATGGATGAAAATTCGTTGTGAAATAATTTATAAAGATGAAAAGTTTTACATACTTACAACAACATAAGAAACTTACATATTTTAGATAGATATTCTCGAATAAGCTTGTAATTTAGCTGTGATTCATCATTTATCTTAATTTTGGGAGCTTATCTTAATTTGTAAGATTTGTCAGATGAGTAAAGAAAACAAGACAATAAATTGCTGGATATGAAATTCCTTAACGTCATCTATCATCCCCAAACAAACAAACATATTTACTAATAAATTCGCGAATTAAACTCATCTATAAACCTAAACAAAATCAATAGCCAGTTTACTCTTGATCTTGAATAGTACAACTATAAATGGAGCAGATTGTCCTTCTGAATCCAATATGTATAAACCAGTGAAGACATTAAATGAAGCCAATATGTTATGCAAAATATAAACACATTAAATTACATCCAATTTAAAAATAGAAGTATTTATTACTCTAAACGTAAACAAACTAGTGACCTCTATAATCATCAAGTTTAGTCAGCTAAAAAACAAGTTAATAGAATTCTGATAATTTTGTAAAAACAAAGTATAGCAAACAACTTGGTATATTACGGTAAAAGTAATTGATTTGGAGAATTGTATCTCGAATTTCATCACATTCTGGAAATTCAATTATTTAAAAGAATTAAAAGATACCACTAGTTCAATTACCAAATGTTAAAAATAACCCATTGGAATGTAGACCAAAATAGCGTTTTGATTAAAACTAAAACAAATCTTACGTTTTTAGACAACCCATACGAAAATAAAAACTATTTTTTACCCCTTTCTATAAATAAAGTAAAAATACGTTAAAGGTTAGTCAAAGTTAACAGCTACAATAGTGCTAGTGCTACTTAGTCAAGAACAAAACGATTTCCCCCTCAACACGTCCGTGTTTATCAATTCCAAAATGCGGTCTAGTTTTTGAATACGAGCTTTTCGTTTACAACAGTTGGGTTTCTCCTACCTCAAAATACATCCTATACATTTCGATGCAGAACGCAAAAGTCTTCACTACACAAATCCAAAATATTCCAGAAACAGTTTCCTAATATTTCTCCTTTTGAATGCCATCATATCTCTGAGTTGTGCATACGTGGTTTTCACCCATGTATTTATTCGATATCGAGAAAACTTCAATATTGGGTATGTTGGATTATACATAATTGGCATGATGGCAACATCTATTCCACTGATTGTTTCCAGCATTTTATGGAAACATCCAGAAACTTTGCTAGGGATCACTGTCTTATTTGACTTTCATAGAACTTCCGAAGCAAGTAAGTTTTTCAAATTTTTAATTTAAGATTTAGACATGGCAAGTACTACTGAGTCTGTACTAGTATTGGCTACTGCACGTTTAAATTTATTTTAAACCAATCACGTTAATTACCTTCTTTCTTTCGTGATTTAAATTTAAATTTCCAGACAACGATGACTCAACAAGCGAACTAAAAATAATAGATTTGGTGCTACTTTACTTTGCGATCATCAGTCCGTTAATACCATTCGTGATTTTGTTTTCCTCTCTTTATTTCTGCTTTGACCCGTATTACTTCATTTTTGGTGACATACTTGGAGATCCTGATTTTCAAAACACATCTTTGCTAACCTATGTAGCGTGCATCTTACCTCGAGCTATTTTTGCGTCTTGTGGTTTCGAGTGTGCTCGTACTATTTCTCTTACAATCATGATATTACTACTAGTATTTGAAGTTTTGCTGGTACAAGTAGCGACATTTATTCGAAGAGAAATCGATGATGCTTTAGGTTTAAAAATATTGGTGCAACGAGCACAACAATTTAGTTTGATATGTTTGTGTGTAAGAAGCTCACTTGAAAAGTTTATTGCCTTTTTTATCACAATCATGTTTTGGGTAATAGTGGCTGGAGCATTTGTGATTATAAGGGCTCACCGTCAAGTCCCGTATTTCATGTACATGATTGTCTTTAATGGAATAATTCTTTGTTTTACATGGCTAATAATGGTTATTACAATATTTTGCCAGTTTTGTGAAAAATCAATTGTTTTAATACACCGACTAAGGAATAATGCTAAAATGTTGCTTGTAGCTTGTAATTTTGCATCAAAGAGAAAACTCTTCTCGATGTTAGAAAAGGAAACCAATGCAATGATTCCAATTAGGGTTTATTATTACCCATTTTTAGCTATTGATAACCAGTTTTGCAAGGACACGGTTAGAAATCTTTTTGGAAGAATATTTGATGCTATTTTAATATTTTAATTGTCATTATGACATTAGCATTGTACAAGAAATGGCACGAGTTTCATCAATAAATAAATAAATATGTAAACATTATTTGCATATTGACCATACAAGAAGTTTCGTTTTGACATTTCTTACACGAATTGACAGCTTATTTCAACACAAGTACAATAAAAGTGGAATATGCCTTTTTGAGAATTCAATTTGGGCATAGGATTTGTCGACCCCCTTTTATTGCACTGTTCTCCCCCAAATTAATCCTATTTAATCCCCGAAAAAATAATTGAATGAATTTGTTTGCCCCCTAAAATTATCGCCTAAAAATGCTACCTTAAGTTTAGTAAATTTTTGATTGCATGCATTGTAATTCATTTTAAGCATACTGTATGCTCGTATTTGTATGGATAATATGATTATATTTATGTGACAAGCTTAAATTCAAGTGTTAGTCATTCACGTCATTTGATTTCGAGCTAAGATACCGTAAGCAACTTTTTAAAATGTCAGACAGCGATTCAGGTTCTAATAACAATCGTCTTATTTTAACTCGAACAGGGCGTTATAAATGAGATGAAATTGAAATAAGAGAAGAGTAACTTGAGCGTGAATGAAGAGGTAAAGACAAGAGTTTGCAAAAAGTGACAAATGTATTGACTATTACTGTGCACAAAGAAAGCAATGCCCATCAAATTTAAGAAAATAAGTTTTATGTTGCCAAAACAAACGATGTGGATCACAAGAACCACAGATCGCTCATAGAATGACTGACGACAAAAATAATTGATTCTTGAGTAAATATTTTTTAGTTTTACCGGATGATGTTACCACTGGTGGTTTAGGAATGAAACGTAGACCAGGTCGTGCAAAAACTCAATAGTCAATAGTCCAACTTGTGTGTAAAATATCGTAAATTGTAATGAGAAGCTACTCTTATGACTAAAAAATTAGGGGGCAAACAAATACACTCAATTTATTTTTCGGAGATTAATTTGGGTTAATAAGGGGGAAAACCCGTCCATTTTAGACGCATCAGAACCATATTCCCTACTCTATATATTCCGTAGAATATGTAGTGCGTCTCCAGTAACCTGTCAGATCACACCGCATATATATTTTCTGCTTTATTTTGCAAAAATCTTCAAATATCTTATCAACAAAACAATGAAACTACTTGGATAGGGCGGTCTTCATGAAGACTTGAAATTTATTCTACAAATTTCGGATTACGGTGGCGGACTTCCATTCGAATGGAACGCGACCTTAAATCAACTCCAAATGAAAAGTCAAAAGAAACAACAATATTTTCGGTTAAGACTGGGAATGGCCACATTCTACTTTATTTTAGCATTGGTTCAAGTATTTCGAGTATTTAAATTTGCCTCCCTTATGGTAATAACACACAGCATCATGTTCCTTGCCTGCCAAGTCCAAACACTTTCCGCTCAATTTGTCAATTTTCTACAGCATTCTTCAGTCGTCCAACTTGGTAATAGTTTCATTCAACTTGAGAAAGACTTTGCAAAGGAATTTGGAACTAAAACTGTTGAACAAAAAGCAACTAAACGGAAGTCAAATAAAACCGATTTTTCACTTCGAGTCATGATTTATTTCCTGACCTCATCTGCAATATCAACAGAAGTTGTATATTGTCTAGATATACTTCGAAATCCCTGTTTCCCCATTTATGTCGGATATACGATGAGCACTCAATGTGAAGATGGCAAACCTGGATATTTCCTAAGACCTACCTGGAACTTATTTGAAGTTTTGACAAAAGTAGGAATTTCACTGGTTGCTTGTATGAGTTTCAGCTTTTTACGAGTTGGATGCGCGTTCCACACGTCTTTGGAATATATGTTTGAAGGGAATTACATAAGAAATTGTGTACGTTGCACCAAATTCAGCAAAACATAGAATGTTTATTGTAGTATTTTGTATTGAACTCTACTTCTTGTTACCTTCATAATTACTGACAGTTTAGCTATAGTATTAATTTGTTTTGTGGCATCAATTTTTAATTTGCTTATAAATATTGACACAACTGCGCGGAATTTTGCTATTCCAAGTCCAAATATTAACAATGAGCCAATTTTTATATAAATTTTGTAATTTGTATAGTTAACGGCATCAATGTTTTATTATAACAACAATTAACCATATTAGTCCATTTTATTAAAGATATGCATGCCAGGACGTACGAGCAGACTAATATTTATATAAAATAACCTGAACTTTGGAGTGAATTTTTTCTCCTAAAAAGTATGTATCAATACAATTGTACACTTTGAAACGAAGCTCCAAGGGTTAGACCAAACATCTTATAAAACCATATAAAATTTGTTAATTTGTGTACTTATTAACTACCGAATTAAGTACGGTAGTTAATGCTTTTAACATCCTGTCTGCTTGTTTGTGTGTGTGTGTGTGTGTGTGTGTGTGTGTGTCCGCACGATTTCTCACAAACTACTTGACCGATTGACACCAAACT
>JAQFZG010002225.1:0-17458 GCA_034695465.1 Entomobrya nicoleti
AACTCATTTTCCTCTCTGTTTCTATCAGTTATTCTATCTTTTTTTGATTGTGTAGTTTTACTGTTCTTTTGTTATTATTTTTGTGCTTTTGTGCACTCCTCCATTCTATCTTGTTCCTTTTGCTCTTTATGCTCCACTCTTCATACTTTCGTTCTGGTTAGGTCAGGTAAATAAGTGCAAGAGTGTTGTACTAGGCAAGGGAGGAAAAGTCTCTTATATCTCCACTGCACAACATCACCTTTTACAGAAAGATGCCTTTTGGCTATTTCCATCATCACACTTAATGTAACGTACCTATATACCTACATGCATTCATTCTTCATACAAAAATTTATCTGACTGATTCCCTCAATCCTCACATATTATTCTTTTCCTCGTCATCATCATCATCCCCATAACCTAACCGAGATCAGATCACACAGGGTATCATATCTATCACCATCATCATCCGCAAAGTGTAACGAGTCTACCAAAAAATATATTTTTTGCTACCTATTCCTGTACAATTACTTGTACATAAACATACCATAAATGCACACACACTATTATTAGCATTTTTTTGCTGTACTTTTACTACTTGTGTGTGGTAGTGGTGGTGGTATGCTGAACAACGTTTTATTCCTGATCATTATTATCATCATCTTCTTGAATCCTCATCCACATCCGTCCTAAGTGTATCACTGCAACTTAACTGCAATGAACTTCTCTTTTTGAGCATTTTAAGCAAATACTTTGTGCGTTACAAGCAAAACAGTTAGAAGTTGAACATTACAATTTTCTTTAAACAAAAAAAACTGTCATATTCCCTTCATCTTTTAACATCCTTCTCGTGAGAGAGAGCGTAAGAGCACACAGCAGAAAAATAAAAACAGCAAGGCAAGTCACAGAAGAACAAAGTTCCTTTTTGTACAAGAGAAACAGTAGCATTCCGTATCTCTGTATTAACTTTGTTCTATAGTCTTTCGCCCTAATCATCGTCATCATCTCTCTGAGAAATCACGACAAGTTGAAAAATAAAAAATAAAACGTTCTTCTCGTTTGTTGTTTTTCTTTGAGTGTGTATTGTGCGTTGTGTACGTGTTCATTCATAATATTCCTCTATAATGTTACTTGATAGAGAGGAAAAGGATATGGATATAGAAGTATAAAATATCCTATAATTCTATAAAAAATTAATGCAAAAATGCATATATACCAGAATACCAGCTAGAAAAAAAACATAACCTGAACCTGACGTCGACGTTTCAGCAAAGTGGATTTTTGTCGGTTTGTTACCTTACTGTCTATAAGTATTGTAGTAACAAGAGGATCATATATGCAAAACCAGCTAAACCAAACCACGTCATTGTCACGTAGAAGAAATATCTTAAGAATTCAACAAGAAAAAAGTATGCATTAAAAATTAGATTTTTTTTGTATGACAACTTCTCAGAGATCCAAATTCTACTCACTAGAAAAGAAGCAGTATCTTTCTGAGATTCGATTGAATTACACCAGATATTTTTTTATACCTGAAAAAAAGATTTTACTCTGCTGACTTGACTTGAAACTTGGGAACTTTGTTTGTGATATGAATATGATGTGCTGTTGTGAAGTAAGTGTCGTATCATATGAATAGCAAAAAAAGACCCTAGTTATCTGCTACGTTCTCCTCTGAACTAACCCGTGTACTTTTTATGACGATATGTATGACATAGGTACATATTGTATAAACATATAAGGTAATATATTCTAAGCAGTTTAGTGCGTTGTTGTTTAGTTTATGTTTGGTTTTGACTGTTGACTGAACTGAACGTGTAAAAGAAACCCTTTTTTGTCTATTTCACTACAACTTCTATACTCTTTCTTGAGTACACAAGACAAGACAACAAGAGAGCCATGCCATCGCATCGTCATTGTCTTTGTCATGCTTCTTGTTTCCCAATACCCCCTTCAAGTATTTGTCCTCATGAGACTCACAAGCTCAAGTTATAATACCCAGTAACCATTATCATTATCACACAATCACTCGTCCTCGTCGGTCCTCCTCATTATATTTCTTCTAGGTAGCAGAGAGCATTTTGAATTTTTTTCTCTCTGTAAAGTCAGTAGGGCTGTGACTGTGAATGAGAAAAAATCTTTGTCGTCGGAGAAAAAAATAAGAAATTTTTCTTCTCTGAAACTGACAGAAGTAAAGCAAAGTGCATTCTAATAAAATGAAATGCATGTATGCACGCCACATTGTTTGTTAAGGTGTCGTGTCTAAATGCGTGAGTGTAACAGAATAATTTAATGCAGTACACATACACATGTGTGTTTGTGTGTGAAACGAGTTGAGAGACTTTGTTTTAAGAGGAGAGGAGGAGGATTGGATTAAAATAAGAAGTAAATTGATATGGGATTTTTATTGGGAAAGGAAACGTTATACTTGTTTTACTACTACTGACTTTGTAAAGTCTTATGATATGTGTACATGACGGTTTTTTCGTTATTTTTTCTACCCGTCCGTCGTCGTCAGTGTGTATAAAAATATGTTTTGTTCTTCTTTTTCTTCAAAAGAAACAATAAGTTAAGTAAAGAGTTGAGTTGAGAAGTTGGCACTGTTGTTGGCAGTGTTGCACAAGGCGGAGAATAAAGACAAGAAAGACAAGATAAGAAAATAACTGTGTAAATTTTTGATTTGAAGATGATGCTATACACGGTTGCTAAACAAGAACAAGGAGTTTAAAATAATAAGCAGCCAGGAGTCAGACAGACAGAATCAAAGTTATTATTTTTTTGGTATTTCTTCATTAAGCTTTGTTCTCTGGTTGTCATTTGGTTATATTGTTTTGTTGCCATTTTTGGGATTTCATTGGCCTATTTATCTTATCCTGCCAGAGTTAGTGGCTGCATTGCCAGTGCAGTGGTGTGATTTGCAAAATTGTGCCTTTGCTGCAGAAAGAAGAAAGAGAAAAGACAGCAATCATATAAATAATAATTTTTTCTGCATTTCATTCATTTGTGCATGCAGAAAAAACACTAAAAAGCAATTACATACAACGTGGTGCATTTTTTCGCATTTTATTTTAATGTGATGATGTGGTGATAATGACGAAATAAGCTAGTGGAGAACGTGTTGTGTGAGAAAAAGGTTATAAACAAATGTGCATGCAAGCAAGGTTGTTTTTTTGGAATAGTTTCTCTGAAAATACTAAAGAATTTTTATAGACAAACAAAAAGAGAACATAATTTCATGCACTTTTTGCGCATGAATGAAAATATCTGAGAAAAGGAAAAACGAAGGAATCCGTCAGACTAAAGTGCATTTTTGTTGGCCGCTTGTGGTCAAATAAAGAGAGCAATTTGTTTTTCATGTTTTAGTTTTGTGATTAAATATTTCTACTGTTATTATGCTCATAGAAAAATTAAGTCCGATTCGGAATGAGCGAGATTCCATGTTTGTGGATGAGGAGGAATCCATAAAGAAACACTTTGAGATGACTAACGGCAACGGTATGGGTGGCGGAGGGGGTGGGGAAGATCTCAGTATAATTGAGTATGGGCCGGGAATTGTGAAAAAATTGAGGTCGAGATACCAGAGCTTGGCTCTCCGTCAGTACACAGCGAGACCCAGCTTGAGGAGGTCAGCAAGCTTGGAAAATGTTCTGGATGCAGTATCCGCTGAAGAATTAGCTGCAACGTTGGAATCCAAAATTTCCAATGGTCACGATTTTCCGGATGAGTATACTAATGGCCGGGCAACCCGGCCAAGGAATAGATTCATTCAGCAAAATTCTGAGGATTCCAGAACAAGTTCACCGGTTCTATCAGAGCGTGATCTTTCTCAAGAAAATAACAAAACAGAGTCACAACAAAATGGAAAGTCCCACGGACCCCGGGGAAGAACAAGTGGACCTGATGCAAGTGCACGTCGTGATAGAATGAGACGTGCTCGTTCAGTGGATGCACTACATCGAACGAAACGCGAGGAGGAAATTTTGGAAAAATTTAAGCATGTGGTTTTGCCCAAAGAGGAAATTGTGATTATTGAAGTGTCCAAACCACAACAAGGTTCAGTGGTCAATGGAAATGTATTCAGTGGGATGGGAGATAATGGGAACAACATTTCTGCTGGAATGACAAACGGAGAAAAACGCTTTCCAACGAGACTCCTTTTCACAGCAAATAATCTGCGTAATTCCGCAGGAGTTTTGGACCAGCAAACGGCAAACAGAGTGAGAAATCTGATGATTTCCCCGGAACATGAGCTGCCACCTCATGACATTGTCCGTGAGACGGCACGCATTTTTGAGAGAAACCAAGAAAATCTTAACAGACGAATTGGTCAAGCTTTAAGACTGAGCAAGTCAGCGTCAGCAACTGGTCTTGGTGGTGTCGGGGGGAGTTCACCCCTCGCATCACCAGAATCACCAACACCCACAAATCCTCAACAACAAAAAACGGTCACGACTCAGAGCACAACTTCATCATCAGCAACAATGCAAGATAAGTCTTTCTCAACAACAAAGACAAGTACCAAAGTTGAAGCAACAACTAATCCTGCCATGGCCAATGGCCCGTCTCATGGTCAAAAGCAGATTGGAATCATCAAGCCGACACTGAGTAACATTAATGGTGGTAGTGTGAACGGTGCTGGTAAGATTGCAAATGGTAGTGCAAATCTTCTTAATGGTGGCAGTGGTCCTGTTGAGAACAACAGAGTGCGATCTCCTATTTTGTCTCCAATTGGATTCACTTCCAATAAGCCATTGCTTCAAAATTCTAATAAGCCTCCGTTAAGTCCCAAGCCCATTTTCACATCTTCCCCCAAAGTAAACATTCCGGTCGGGGGTAACAGCAAGGTGAAGTCTGCTGGTGGTGGTCTTGCAGCACTTGGCGTTGAGTCACCATCCACATCGCCAATTCTTATCATTGAAAATAAGGATCGTAGCATTAGTCCTTTTAATAGTGAGTCACCAATTCCACGTGTCAAGTCTCCAGTTTCCTCCAGAACAAAGGCTGCCTCTCCTACAACGGGTAGTTTGGAAGACAAGAACGATGCATTTATGAGATCAACAAGTCCATTGAACGGCAAGGCCAGTCCGCCAGTTGTTGAAGGACACTCTTCTGCTGGGCCTGCTGTTGGAAAAAGACTGGGAAATCAAATCAATCAAGTTGCCAGAACAAAGTCTCCCGAGCCCAAGGAGAAGGAGGTGATCATAACGAATAAGACTGTTTCAAATTCCGTCCCCATTTTGCAAAATGGCTTGCAGCAGAACAGCAATAGTGGGAGTAGCAGCAGCAGCACTGACCATCATCGTCAACAAGTGACGAAAGATCAACCTCCTGCTCCCCCTCCAAGAACAATTTCCCCTAATGTACCCATTCCCTCCGCACCAACTGAAGCCACAACTCCCACTACCAATTCAAATAGCAAACAAGTCTCTCAGTTGAGAGTTCATCAAAAGCAAAAGTCAAGCCAAGGTGGTAATGGCTCAATGGTGTTCAATTTTACAAGTCGCAAAGACGTTCCTAACTACATTGAGGACGACGGTTTGAGACGTTCCGCAGCCGGTAATGGGCCACAAATGGGGGCTGGGGATGATCCACTGTCGTCTTTGGACAAGGACAGTGTGGACTCAAAAGTCATTCCACTGTTTGAAGGAGCAAATATTATTATCAATGGGAGGAGCTCGATTCAGAAGAAGCCCAAGTCACAAAAGGTAAAGGTTTGTTACATCATCTCATTATTCCCCAATTCTTAACTTTTTGACGTGTGTCATAATGAAGTAATCTGATTTATTTCCATAATTCCAGCTTAACATATCATTTAATGAATCGGCTACAACCACCCACGAATATCCCTCCGAATCGTCATTTGCCATTGAGGAAGAACCAAGTGAAAACGAAAATCTTGTGTCAAAGAAACCTAACGTCGTTTCTTCAGGCAGTAAGTTATACATTCATTCTATTAGTAAAAATTTAAGCAAACCAATTCCATACATTTTCTATCATTTAAAATGACAGTTTAAAACTCTTCTCAATACTCCTCAATCAAAGTCGTGCCATTAACACAATCTCTTTTTGCCTGACTCATTTTTCCATGTAAATTGCAAAGTAAAGTTAATGTGCCATAATAAACACAGAATTTTTCCTTCTTTGTGGTTTTTTTGTGTGTTTTGCATGCACACAAATGCACCAAACTCTATCCCTTACATTGTAGACCTACAATTTTGTGGTTCAGTAAAGCAGTTTGCCTCATTTTAAACCAAAAAATGTTTTGTGTAGAAATCCTTTAAACTAGACTTAAAATACAAAAGCAGCCCAATAATACAAAACATTGTGTAATTTTTGCAAGAACCTTTTGACTGCCTGGCTGTGCAATTCAATATGCAACGCAAGAGTATTATTTCATGTACAGTTGGGTCTCAGTATCAAAAATGGAGTGATGCCAATTTTATAACATGAACACTCTTTTTATATATCCATGTAACATAGACTATTGTTGATTAAAGTGAATAATGGTACGATACAATGATGATGATGATTATAATGATGAACTACAACGAAATTAATTTGTTTTGGTTTCTTCTGATCTGATCTGATTTTTTGATTTGCTCTGCTCCTTATAATTTACAGGCAGCCTTGGTAGTTACACTCCCAAAGTTGGATCAAACGCCTATCAACTAGGATCCTATACTACTTTTGACGGTTCATCTGCTGGTCACAATATGAAAAAGTCGAACAACATCGGTGGTGGTGGTGGTAAGCAAGCAGAAGAGGCGGAAAATGATTTTATTGAGGACTACTTACCTAATACGGAGAGTACCACTTGGAGCAATGAGATGTCTTCTGATATATTATTTTAAAAAGGAAAACTTTAAACTAAAAATAGAGGAAAACATACTAAAATATTACTATAATAAGTAATATATAATACCTAGATTTAGCTTCTAGCCCAATTAAAGTTTAATAGTGGAATTCGCTTTAAAAACATATTATTCTGCCTACACAAAAATTGCCTTTATCGTCAAATCTTAAGGCTGCGTCCTTTTTGCCTTAAAAACATACCATTTACTCTTATACAAAAATTATAATTATGATAAAAAAAGCAAGAAAAATATTAATCATATAATATTTTGCACGTTAAAAGAATTACTGTAAAGACAAAAAAGTGACGACGCGATAAGAGACAGTGCGCAGTTGGAAAAAAATATATACAAGTTAGCAATTTACTTTCATTATGTAAAAAATAGTCACAAAACAACAACTATATTAGGAATGCGTAAAAAACTGTATATTAAAAGTAGATAAATATATATTGTATTCTTTTGATATTTGTAAGTAATACGCTTTGTGCTACTGCCTTAATATAATTATGGATTTATCATAAACTTCATTATTACACATTACACTTGTTTATTAAGTCGAGTTGAGAGCAGAGTTTGAGTATTGTTGTAACATTGTTGTTTTGTAAGCCTTATAAAAGAAGTGTGCACGCGCGTAACATTACAATACAATTAAATATAATATAATATGTATGTACATAAGTAGCAAACGAGGGGTTAAAAAATATATACAATTCACTGTATATACATTAATATGAGAAATTAAACTAACTATGTTATGTCTATCTATGCATTGAAATATAATTACTTACTCCCAAAATATGGGGCACAAAGAAAAACGAATTCAATATTATAAAAAAACTATGTTATACTACACGGCTTTACTGATACAATTGAAGAAGAAGCGAGTACTACTTTATGTTCTTATTGTACATGGCACGGATGGCTGAGAATAATTATAAGAACGTGCCAGTATCTGTGATTTTTACCCTAAGAAATGCCATTGTACGAATTAAAAAAAGGTAATCGTTTTTTTGAAAGAGATTCGATGGACCCGAAACTTGGAAAAATGCGTGTACTACAAAATAACCCATTGTAAAATGTCAATGTCAAGCTTTTGTAAAAGCAAAATGTGATTCCTTTGATTTGATATGATGAACATTGAACCAGAGGATTTTTAAATTTTTTTGTTTGGGATTTTGAATCCTAAGATGAGATGATTCCCGAATTTCCAAGAGTTTAACATGTCATTAAACTCTCATAAATGCATAATCATAATTTAAAATTAATTTAAGTATTACCGATTTACTATTAACAGGATAAATAGATTAGTAGTATTTTTGAATTATTGATTTAATCATAAAACTATGATTTAAAAGTGTAAATATTTAATCAAGTAATTTAATTTACCTTTGCTTTGTCTGTGTTTTTTTCCATGTAGGAAATTCTGTCTGGTTTATTATTTCGTACGCCTTTTTCTGTCTTAAAAAAAGGTTGCATGCTTTTTTTGTAAAATAGTGTGATAGTCTATAAATGACGCCACGTGACATTGAGTTAATTATTACGAATTATAAAAATGTCTTGTTCTAAATAAAACGCATTATTCGCATATAGTTTAAATTGATTATGATTCATGGTTAATATTATTTTACAGATGCACTTATTCTGTACACTTATCTGAAGTCCAGAAAAAAAAACTGTAAAAAATGGCCTTTAAAAATATACACGATATGATATAAAGCGTGTATGTTAAAATTTAAAGAAAAAGAAAGTAAAATCAAAACAAAAATTATTCACCGAGAAAATATAATAGCAAATCATAAGTATGTAATTAAACTATATATACATTTATCATATTATATTGTAACTTGTGAATTTGTGAACTGCTCACATAAAATATAAAAATGAGTATTATAAAGAAAAATTCTTTAAAATGTGTTTAAATAAATAGACTGTCTTTGTCTTTGTAACGATCCGATGAACGAGATATATGTGCATATTTTTTATGACTTCCTTACTTGCGCTCGTTTGATTTTATATTTTCGCTTTTCATAAATCGTTACAAATTGTAACAACAAAATAAATATTACGCAGTGCGCATGTAGGATGCAAATGTAAGTGATTATTTTATAGCCATGTAGGATGAAGATGGTCCTTCTTAAAATGCCTCTATCGTTGTATCTTCTTCTCTTGAACTTGAAGGAATGATGTTTTGGTAACATGCATCCATGCACGGATGCATTTAATACTCTTTTTTCAATGCAAAGCAATTATGTATGCTCATCTCACAAATTTTTACGAATGATGTACAAAAGACATTTATTTTTTTGTGTGAACAAACGGAAATATAAAAAGAAATTACATACATATTTTACAATCGAAGAATAAATACATGTAGACTGTTTCTACACAAAAGAGTACCGCATATATAGCTAAATGATGCACGTAAAAATTGTTCAGGTTATTTGAAAGTGGATGAGTAGTATTCCTCTTCAAGATCGTAAAGATCAGCAGCCATGTCATCTCTTAATGTCATTAACTTACGGTCACACTCCAGTTGCTTCTGCTTGAAAAGATGGCTGTTTTGTAGGATGGCGTCGTTAACAGAAGGGAAGTCATTCAGGATGAGATACTGTTTGATGTCAGCAACCAATTTCATCAAGGCTTCGCCTGCGCGCACCTGTAATTACAATACCAGAAATAAATCAATGCAGACACTGTTATTTATTTTTTACGTCGTGAACATGACTTTAAATATTCAAGTAGCTTTAAAAAGATTCTTTCAGCAACTTGGAAAATTACAACAATAACAAAAGATGGGCGCATGGGCGTCGCATTCAAAACATCAAAATCAAAACTTAAATCTATTTTAAAAGGGCAATTCTTACCATGTTTGCAGCTCTTACAGTCATTTCAAAATTATCTTCATCCGCCTGTGTCGCTCGGAATACTTGACCTTCATTCTCCACCTTACCAAGCTTGACAATTTCTGTTGGAGAATTATTGAAAAAATGTTATTATTCTGCTAAAATGCAAATTTGACTACAATTTCAAAGAAATAACTTTCTGTATCACGACAATTCATCCATTTACTCACAGACCATCGCAACTTTTTAACGCTCGTGTAACGCCGATTTAAGATGCAAAAAATGTGAGCAAACAGTTAATTTTTCCAAATTGGGCTTACCTTGAAAGTTATCAACCATTGACTTAACGCTATCCTTTAAACGCTTGTTGTACGCCTTAAGCAGGGCTTCCTTTGCTTGGGGAAGAGGTCTCTGTTGTTGAATGGGTTGTGCCATTATAATTAATTACACGCCTGACTAAACACGACTTTAAATTTAACACGCTTCAAACAGTTAAAACTATAAATAAGACTAGCGGCCAAAGCCTGCACAAGAATATTCTAGTAAAAACCAATGCAATGCAAAGACTTGATATATAACTTACTAAAATTCTTCAAAAACTATTTAACTGCAATTAAATCTTCACAAGTTTATAAGAAACTTCAATGCGGCTGCTTTTGTTTATCAACTCTGTCAGATGGTGTGTGTGTATCATACACTCACAGTGACGCTAAGCAGATGCTTTTTCGTGTATGCAGAGCAGATATATGCATTCATCTGCATGGACAATTGGAGATGCTTTGAACGCGCGCACATGAATTTGGATTGTTTTCAGAATGAACACAATTCTCACAAAGCTTGTTGAGAGTGCAAATGAATTAAACAAGAAGCACGTGTGTATTGTATATAAGGTGACTTTTAAAATTAATTTAATTTGAAGTTGAAACATTCCAATTGTATTAACTGACTGGCATTTGAACGACGACCATACAATCAACAATGTCAGTCAGAGAATTGTTTTCATCAGGACCTGAGTTCTGTTCCTGCTGCGGTTCCATTCTTCCCATCGCCACTGGAACAAATTTAGATAAGCAATGTTTCGTTTGCAGAACACCAGTTGAAGTGAAAGGTAAAAACTGATTACTATTACATATTGGGAAGTATTAAAATAATCAACAACAATTGAAATTATGGTTATGTGATTTGTCATTCATGCATGCAGTCTTTTACTAATTACTAATCACGATATTTTTCTAAATGTCAAATTTTCTTTTCAGATTTGCAGGAGATTTCGTATGTCGTCCATTTTAATGAACCAGATGTCTACAGTAAAGAGCGAAAAGCTGGAGGCAACAAGAAAGGAAAAAGTCAGTGACTCATACTGATAGGATTGATAAATTACTAATTGTTTTGTTTTAGTACGAGAGTTTATTATGAAAATTGATATTGTTAATTTTAGAAAAAGAGGCTGAAGCGGAAGGCCCATTGGTCGACAGAGAATGTAAAGAATGTGGCCATAAGCAGATGAGCTATGCAACCCTCCAATTAAGATCAGCCGACGAAGGTCAAACTGTGTTTTACACATGTCCCAAGTGCAAGTAAGAAATTAAGCTGAAATACACAATACACAATGCAGCAAAATTCTAGAATAATTTGTTTATTTCAAATATTTTTACAACAATGATAATAAAAAACAAAATAAAAATTGGATTTCTTTATTTAATCTATCTATCTAGGTTCAAAGAATCGGAAAATTCGTAAAAAGGGTGCTACATCTACAACATTTAGACTTTTCTCTCTTCTGACAAAATCTAATGAATACCTGCCTCGTTATATTTTGTATTTATATTATTTTGTTAATTACACACTTATTTGGCTAAATAAAATCTCTAGTAATTACTTTTACTTACGTCATGATCAAGTTTATGAGATCTTGTACCTTCTTCCATTTCACATTAAAAATATCAATGCTATTCACTAAAAAATAATAATTTCATTTTTGTTTTGCCCTGTTTCCTTTGGAATTATTATAAGTTCTGGTTTAATGATAGCGTGATTATTATAATGATGATGTGTCAACCCATTAAAGATAGCAAAGCCAAATGCTTTACATATTTTTTTTTATCGTCTATGAGGACGGCGGTTATGGTTTCTATTTCTATCGTATGGCCGTGGTCGTTGCTTGATTGTTGGTGCTTGGGGCTCCTTGTTGTACTGATAGAAGAAACTGGATGATGACCCCACTGGAGCCCCCACTTCCTTTTCCCTTTCCATCGCTTTCAACTTTGCTTCTATCGCATTGATTGCTCTTTCCTTTGTCTGAGAGTTTCCAGCTGTACTTTCGGACGATGGTTCCTCCTTCTTCATGGACAACGCTGGAAGCTTTGACTTTAGTTTGGTTTCTTCGTCCTAAAAATTTAAATTAAATCATTATTTTAAACTCCAAAAGCAAACAACAGAGCTGAGCTATGAACCGTTAATTTATTTCAAAAAATACTTACAATGAAAGTAGTGGTGGCTTGGTGCGCCCATCTGACTGCCACATGCTTATCCAATACTTTGGTACCATCCAAGGATTTTAAACAGGCCTCAGCAGACTCCTTATCCTTGAACGTGACAAATGCGTATCCTCTCGGAAGACCTTGATTTGGGCCAGTACGATGGAATAGAAAGTCGAAGTTTTCGATGGAACCGTACCGTCGAACCATTTTTAATAGGTGATACCCGTAAAACGAAAGAGAACACAACATTAATACAATGCACTTTAAAGTAAAGCCCCTTAAAGCTCTCATTTTAAAATTAAGTTAATTACAAGTCCAAAAAAATAAATACTTACTCCCTCAGCCTTGAATCCAAATTACCAACCCATAACCTTGTATCATTTTCTGCGTTTCCAGGATTATTGTCATCATTGACCGATTTGAGACTTGATTGACCCCCTGAATTCAAATTTATCCGAAAACTTTCTCCTTTATCATCAGCTTTCCCAACAATAGCAGCATCCTTATCATTTTCATCCAAAATACTTTTAGGATCCACTGAATTATCACAATTTTCGGAAGTTTTCGCCGCCGCTGCCATTTCACTAATTTAAAAACTATTTCAAAACTCTATTTAAAACCTATATTTAAAAAAATATGATAACGTATTCAACAAAATTTTAAAATCAGCTAATCTAAACGTTTTTATTTTTCTTGGAAAGACAAAGGATTTTTGATACAATTAGAATTTAAATGAAGATCAAGACCGTAAACAATGCAAAAAATAAGATCATAAGAAGGTTTGTACTTTGATTTTACCAGTTACACATTTAATTAAACTTAACATTAAAAACACAACTGTTTACTGGTTCATTGAAAATGGTTAAAACTGTTTCTTTATTGCGCCTTGCTGACTATAAAAGGTTCTATCCTGTGCATGTTTGTATGCTTCAAAAGAAAAACTGTGTCAGTCTGTCTATGTCTGCGTCTGTGTTATGTTGTTGTTCTTCACCCCAACAACAAGAGATCAAGTTTATGCTTCTTTGTTGGTCGGATTTCATCCTACTTCTTCAGCTGCTTTTTTCTCTGGCTCTTGGCGTACATATAAAGCAGGAAGTGAAAAGAAAGGACTAAGGACACCAAAAAGTAGACCAGTTTAATGGACGGCTGTACACATTTTTTAATTCAAGTCACAGTTTGTCGTGAATTCATTTCAATTTGGATTTAAGAATGACATCAAAAACACACATAATTTATGCGCATGTGTATTTTTATATGTGACAGTGACATTGATAAGTCAAGCCTCGCGAAGGGTTGCCAAAATATTGGTAAAAATGGAATTTTTATGTGATAAGATTTTTCATGATTATGATTTACTATCAACTATGCACCTGTGCAAAAGTTCATTTATCGTAAAAATGATATATATGGTACTTTCCCATTGTAACTTTGTTTGATTCGCCAACAACAGATAGCGCATCGGGATCGCGTTGTCTTGCAATTGCTGGGTGCTTTTTCATTTGTGAAGAAAGTAGGTGAAATGAAAAATTCCTGGCAAATGAATCCTGCGAATTATTGATTTTTTTGGTTTAACCAATTTTCATTTTAAATTACTTTGGTTTTATTTAAACGGACACATCATAACAAAAACATTAATTTCAAAGCGAAAATTATACATAAAAATACCCCATAAAGCACCAAACAAAAGTAACAAAGTTTTTACATTGAAACTATTGAAAGTGAAAACTAATTAATTGTTAGAAATAATCGCATTCCGTAAAATAGGAACATTTTCAAAACAAAACTGCAAAAATAACTCTTTGTTTTCTTTACACAACTTCCGGAACACATCCGACTTTCGTAATTCCAGTTGATTCCTAAAGATTTTTCACAAAAACAATAAAAGCGCATAAATTACTTGATCATCATTGATCATTTCATATTTATAAATTAAAAAGTGCTTTGAAGTTAACTTACTGCATAAAATATCTTTTCACTTCCGTTTTGAAATAGGATTCCTCCCCTTTAACTTGTGAGTAAACTGCAAACACGGTTTCCCCAAAATTCTCGATTTTCATGTTGAGCAACAACTGAACCAAACAGATTCTTGACAGAGATGCTATCTCGAATCGGCAACTTGCACTCAACACTTTCTCAACAAATTTAATATCACAACTTGCCTTCACGTCTGACGCGTCTTGAAAGTACAAAAACTTGAGCACCTGTTCAAACACCTTCCCGGATATCTCTGTCAACTTGATTGGAGAAACTTTCTCCTCAATAATCTCTTTGAGAATTGGACTTTGAGCTGGAAGTACATATATAATCATACAGTGCATTACTATATATAGCTGTAAACATTTAGCCCTTTCATTTAATGCAAATGTATACATTTATACCTTTCAACAGGAACTTATGAGCTTTCACTTCAGCACCTTCCACAAGAAAAGTCACATCCGCATCCTCTTTTGATTGGAACATGGCTTTCATAGCTTCATATAACGGTCCGGATGTCGACATGAAACTGTAGCAAAGTTTCACAGGTTCTTGGTACTCTGCAAGATAGCTTGCTTCATCAAACGGCTTATCCGGATAAATGTAGAGGCGAAGTCGAAGCATGATCACGTCTATTTTGCAAAGTTTAGCCCAATTCTTTTCCAGCTCACTCATGGCAATCACATCCGTTTCCCAAAAACTGCATTTATTTGCTGTCTTCGGCTCTCGTTTATCGGAACTCTTATTGGGAACGGTAAATTTGGTAATATTTTCAGCACCTGTAAAAAATGCATACATTCATCAAACGATTTGGTTTTTAAATCCAATAGGCAATTTGCATACATTTTTAAATTGAAATTGATGTGCACTGCACATACTGAAATGTGAAACACCAGCACCCTGAGAGTGGACCACCTCTCCATTGAAATTGACAATGTCAATGTCAAACCTAGTCCAGATTTCGGTGATGTTTGGGTGAAAGCTCTCAAGACAAGATAAGCCTACACAAAGATGCACACCACTTCTTCGAAGCTCTAGTTGCCTGAACAGAGTGCAAAAGTGCAATTGAAATGACAATGTGGAATTTGTGCTTTTAGTTAATTTAATTTAATTTTGAAGATTGAAACCAACCAAAGAGATGTTCGTCGAACAAATTGGCCACGCATAAATGTACCAGAAATCAGCTCTAAATTGGAAGAATCTGGGGGTTGCTTCTCCTTCACGTTTCCGTTTTTTCGGCGACTTGAATGTGCCAACTGTTTCCTTTGATCCAGCTCCTTGAACTTTCCTTTAAACTCTGGAATTGCCCAGGTGTAAACGGTGCGTTCGACATCAACTCTCTCAACAGCGGCAATAGGAATATCAGTGGGAGTGGACATGATGATGGTCTCTGGTCAATGATCATTAGCTTGTAAATGAACGACAATGAGCAAATTGCATCAAAAGTGAAATCATGGATTAAGTATTCAGTTTTTTTCATGAAAGCATTTCAGCGTATTTGAGACAAAGCAAAGGTGTCTCGACGGTAATTTTTTATCCACATATTTTCTGTGTCCATGTAAAATTATGGGTTCGGCTTCGGTTCTATTTCTATACTGTCAATGAATAGATTGCATACTCAAAACTTCTTTCTCTGTTCTAAGCTTCCAGCTACTAAAAGCAAACAATTATTCTCCATCCATCCATAAAAAATATTCTCTTTTCTCTCTCATCCAATCGCGTAACCACAAATTGATAATATTTATACATATGTTATTTTTAACCACTTTTTTGCATGCATATGTAGTAAAAACACTTAAAAATTACATAGTAGGCTAGTGGGCAAAACTACGCAATCAAATTGTTTTCCATCATACCCACACCAGTGGCTATTGACCAGATAATGCAGGTGTTGAACAGGTGCTCCTATTCTAAAAAATAAATAGGTACTACCAGGTACCCAGGTCTGACTTTTATTGTCCATGAACTATTCCATTTTTTACTGGAAGCCCAGTGACGGATGCGCAGTATTCGATGTAAACAGTGCTCTGAAGTGCGAACGAATGTTGTATCCAAAAAAGCCTAGCAAGCCATACATGTCGTCATCATCATTGTCTCCATGTATTCTTTCTTACATGGCGTGTTTCAAAATTGGCTTACATACATGAAATGAAACGTGTGAAAAATGCGAACATTTTCAACACTAAAAAACAAGCTTTCGATTAGTTAACATTGGAAAATCATCACCAAACATAAAAACAATCAGCCATCCAAAATACATGCATGCAAAAGGGAGCACAAGAACAGAGGAAAACTCCATCCATCCTTTTCCATCCATTCCTCCATAGACCACTCCACTCACATTCTCTATACACCAATAAATCCACATTCACCTAAACTACACACAGAACGCCAACACCAACAAAACCCCAATACATTTTTACCAACCAACTTTTCGCGTGTAACCAAACCATGTTCTGTTCTTTATGAGAAATAATATACCACCTTCTCTTGTTGATGGCTATGGTTTGTCCATTAAAACTTCTACCTTGCCATTTTTTTTATACCTATCCATACGGAATGCCCCTCACAATATTCTCACCACCACCACCATCCAACTTTTCAGACAGACCAGAGAGCTAACAGCAACGTTTTCAGTTCTTTTCTGGCTGCATCAAAGTAAAGTACGTTTGCACTCGCTGAAAAGCATTAAAAAATTCATTTCCACTAACCAACACAAACACATACCAACATCATTACTACATCAGCATCAAATCCACATTTTTTTCAAATCATAAAAAAAAACTTGTACTCATATCATCATCATTATCGTTATAATTATTATCAATTCTTCTTCTGAATCTGTTTTTTTTCTACCTACACGTAAAAAATGTACGCATCATAAAATAATATACCACCCATACAAATAAAGTTGCACGTTGCGCTGGCTCATTCCTATAAATTCATATGCATTTTATTTGCTCGAAAAACATTACAAAGAAAAGCCACTCTTTCCATTGCAATGCATATTGAAATGATAATGATGATTATGAGATGATGAGATGACCAGTTTTACATTTCAGTCAGTAGGCTCATTTTTTTTGTTACAATTTTTCAACTCAGGTACACAAACATAAAGAAGAATAGCACATCAAAATATTATGTTATTTTGAATTTTCATTTTAGAGGCCAAACCATACAATAAAACAAGAGACATGACTATTTTATCCCTATAAAACCCAAGTTATCTTGTAAAAAAATAATCCTTCGCTTTATTACGTAGCTGAAAGCGAAGCTCAGCGGAGTATTGACTTGGTCGCGTTTGTCTGTCCGTCTGTCCGTCTGTCCG
>JAQFZG010002226.1:0-17453 GCA_034695465.1 Entomobrya nicoleti
AGCAAACTTATCAAAAAAATCTGTCTCCCAGATGTAAATATTCATGCGCATTTACTTACGACAGAAGAAATGAGTTTCATGCACTAGAACAATTGCTGGTGGCTCTTTTCGTTGTTTTGATTACATGAGACAAAAAATTATGACAAAATTGTTTGTTCAATTCAATGAGGTCGTACACAGACTGATAAAGTCAAGGAGTATTTGTATTACATGGATCTGTGGTATGTTATAAAAATTTCCAGCCTGGACATTTGATGAATAGCCTGGACATTGTCCAGGCTGTCCGGTGTATTGTGACGCCAGTGGTTATTATTATTCCAGGAAGCAATGCGAAGAAGTCAACCTGAAAGTCATCACATTATCTGTATACATATATAATATATGTATATATATTCATATATTATATATGTATTCATATATCAGTGCTTCACTTGAAACCGTGGGAAAGTAATACAATGTCAGTAGTAGTAAGAGATTGGCAACAGTCTCAATGTCAGTGCAGTTAAATATAATGAGTTCTTTGCAGCTATTATCTAAAATGTGTTAAAAATATAAAACGAGTTTCGTCTATACCTAATTCTGACTCATTAGTATTAAATTTATTCATATGACAATAAACATCAATTTTAAACAAAGCAAAGATTTTTTTAATGAATATTGAACCCAAAGTCATTTTGAATGCATGATATACAAAGGATCACAAGCAATAAAATTTTATATGAGGGTGATAAAACCTTTTGTCGCTAATCTTTTCATCACACAAACAAGAAGTCATGCAATACTAACCCGAATAGATGCATGGATAGAAGGAGACACCATCAATATAAAACAGAGGGGGAAAGCACTTTGTCTGTTTGTTGAATAAAAAAGGTATGTATTCGTTTGCTTTAGCTAGAGTTTTTCTTCGCTGCACAATTGTAAAGCAGCTGCACACCTTTTGTTCGATTTTGACTGAATACCTGGTGATGATCTTTTTTGACTTTTTGGTTTGTATTGATTTACAAGACCCTTTTCTGATAGGGTTTAAGGAGCAAACAAAATCTTTTACATTGCATACCTGAATAAAAAATCTGTTCTATTTATAAAGTGTGGGAAAGTCTGCTCCTTTTTCCCAAACATGACAAAGAAGAATATAAAAATATGCTGTTGGTATGGCTTTGTCCAATTTCGTACAAGTACACACTGTAGAGATAAACGGTTTACCATAGAGACTTACTGATATAATTGACAGTCTGGATCCAGCTTTCAGCAAAATATGTACAGTGAAAGTTTTTCTTCTTAAAACTTAAGATTAAACTCGTCCCTTCTTCTGAGAGTGTATAGTGATAGTGGCATAGAAATATTCAGTTTGTAGTTTGCTACGTAGTAATGTACACTAGTAGTGCGCTGATATATTTTTTTGCCGTTGGGATAATATAATACATATTAGTAAAATATTGTTTGAAAAAATATTTTCACTTCGATCAGTTAACTTAAAAAAAAACTTTCAGTTAAAATGGCCAGAACAAAGGAACCAACGAGAAGAAATATTGGAGGGAAGCAGCCTCGTCGTAAAATTAAGAAAGTTACTAATCCTGTTCCGATTTCTCAATCTGTTAATCAAACGAGTTTATACAATTTGATTGAAGAATCCATTTGTAGTAACATTTCAAGCCAAGGAACGACAAGCCAAAATTTGAACGTTGGTGGAATATCCGGCCAAAATACGAATGGAGAGGGAACGTCCAGCCAAATTTTGAACGCATCAACAAGTGTTAACCAGGTATATTAAATAAAAGAGAATTCAAGTATAATGTTTGTGTAATTAGTACATACGAGTAACTTGGTGTTACGTAACGAAATGTGAGTTACATTTTACGACTTGGTGTGTTATTTCTTATTGAATTATGAAACCAAGTATAAAAACAAACAATAATGGGAAACTAATTTTCTTTGGTTTTTAGACTTCAAGCAATATCTCAAATGAAGGTTTAACAGTGGGTTTTGCTGGATCTTCACATAATACTGGACATGTTACCAACTCGGATGAGCTACTTCTAGCAGACATGCCTTCATTTCAAATTTTACAAAAGTGTTTGCAATCATGTCAATTTGTACGTCTCCAAGTCCTGAAAATTAACTTTAAATTTTCAGCAAACGTCAACCATCTTTTCAAGCTACTTCAGCCATTGACCTCGTTGAAATCTTTAGGAATTCTGTTGTGCAATTCTTGTGCTACAAAGTGCAATAATTGTCTTATCTGCAAGAAAGGTGGCGAGGATGAACTTTTTACACTGGGTCAAGTGACACGTAATCATGGGCCGATCCTTCCGATGATTTTACCTTCAGTTGAGTCGTTAGAGTTCGGTTGTGCATCACCATTCGTGTCCTTTCACTTCTTGTACTCGCTGCCAAAGCTAAATAGCCTTTATCTCAATTGTGAAAATTTACTTGGGATCAGACAAGAAGAGGATGAAATCGGCATTGAGCTAAAGAAGCTAGTGCATCAACCGGAAGAAGTAAACACGAAACTTTGGAATCTGCTATCATCCCTAACAACACTTGTAGTTGGACAAGAAGGAAAGATGTATGAACGCCCAGTGGCTTACGCAACACAAACTGTTAGCCTAAATATATTTGAAAAGGTAGGATACAATTTTTTTGTTTTATTATTACTAGCTATATGTTTAGTTGGGCTGTTTTCTATCAAAAAACTAGTATTCTTTTTACTTTGTTCCATTCTTCCTCAAATCTTTTGCAATTTGGAAAGAAAAGATTGGCTCAAGCTCCTTTTTGTCTGCAAAACATGGAAACAGGCAACTGAAAAATTTATTGAAAATCATCCAATTTTGCGTCCCTATAATTTTTACACATATAGGAAAATTACGTTATCGAGAAATTCAGAGCAGCACTTTGGAAAAAGTATATTTCCTATGATATATACCTCAAAAAGTGGATTTGAGCAGTACCTCCAAAACTGTCAAATCACGTTACACCCATTTTTTGAGAGATACGTCATGTTGTCACCAATTGTCAACGGAAACGATTCAAAAAGAATCTTACAAGACTATTGGGACAGTGCCATCTATTTTGTTGGCCGTATAGAAGAAAGTATTTACTTTTTAAAGATAAGCTATAAATATAATGATGTGATTGACAATGAGAATCATTTCCACGGACGGCTGGACTTATTTTTAGCTCATACTCCGAACTTAAAGTTGCTAAACATTTGTGGTCAACAATTAAATATTAGTTCGGCTAAAGTTGAAACCGAAAAGGAGTACATCAGTTGGAAAAAATTTCCAAGCCTGAAACATTTAGAGACATTACAGCTTGGTGATGTGAGTGGCATGCCAACCATAACAAAAAGTATCTTTGCTAAATACGGTAAACAAATTCAACGTCTCGATTTGAGCATGGCAGAAAAATGGTGGTCAATCGCATACGGAGATTTACCAAACTTAATTGAGTTAAATCTTAACAAGATTACCAGTTACAAAATGTTATCAACTTTGTTGTACAGCTTAAGCTCACCAAGTGCCCTAAAGAAATTAGAAATCACTGAAATGACCTCGGTTGACATGTGTTTCTTTTTTAAACTACTTTCTCCATTTAACAATATTCGTGCTTTTACATTTTCGATGGAACTACATTCTCCACCACCACCTGTACAGAAGGTACAACAATTGCCAGCAGATCTAAGGGATGTGGGTTTGATTTGGGGAGCTACGAAGCCAAAGGAAAAAATTGACCCGATGCTTCATTCTAGGCTGATTAGTGCTCCTAGGCATAATAACAGCATACCAACTCTTATACTTGGGAAATTTCCAAGTATTCAATATGTCAGCATTGCTGCCTGTCATCCTCATCAGAGTTTTAACTTTCTTTTATTTTTTCCTATGATGACTTATCTGAAAATTAAATATTCTAAGGATCTTGTGCCCAGTGATTATATAAGCTGTGAATTAGTGAAATGTGCAAAAGGAGGCAAATTGGCACAAGAATCCAATATGGCAATATGGGTGAAGTTCCCTCGATTGATGGAGATTTCGATTTTGCCATTATTAAAATTGTCCCGGGTTAACTTCAAGCCAAAAGGGTCTACTGTACAGTGTACTTTAAAGTGAAGTTTGTTTTTACTTTGTGTATGCAATACTTTTACCAAAACTTTGGGTGTCCAGTGATCCGTTATCGTTTTATAATGTCGACGTTTAAAAAACAGGATGTAGTTATATTTATGTGTTATTGAATAAGCACTTACTCCTCACTTGTTTAAAAACAGTTAAATAAAGGTTAACTTGTGGTTTATTTTTGTATTTCAAAATAAGTGTATGGCAATATAACTTTGTCACAGGTTTAACAAAGTAAAATCTTAGTTCTCTTTGTACAATTTGTCAAACCATTAAATGAGGCAAGTGTTAATTTATGAAATTCAAACTTTAAGTATATAAGGAATTGTTGGTTGTACTGGATATCTAAAAAAGCAAATTATGTATTTGTGTAAATACAGTAAAGAACGTAATAAGCTTTTATGGAGGAAAGAAGTCTCCGTGCGATTCCCTGCTTGAAAGAAGAGTTAACTAGTAGATAATTGGATAATAAGGGAGAAAATGTGGTTCCGTAACAAAGTACCATAAAAACTTGGTTGCAGCTGCAATGCAATAGTAAAATTGTTGGGGTTGGTTTTTGAGTGTCTAAAATTGTATATGGTATGTACATGTTTGTAAATGGATTTGGACGAAAGGTGAAGGTGGGTTAATATGATTAACGTTAATCGTTGATCCTCCAGAAACGTTCAAGTAAAATCTATGAAAAAAGTCGAATGCCCGTTTTTGACTTGAATGCAGACTTATAGGTCAAGTTGTACGGGTGTCGTTTAGCCCTAAATTTTCGGTCGTATTACAAACTTAGAGACTATAAGTGTAAGGGATAATTTCGTACTCTAATTTTTATTCAGTAACTTCTTCTTGGTATATACATATGGTAAAATAATTGTTACGATAATATGTGTATATTCTTCATATTAAAATCAAATAAAAAAATTATCCAATAAATACATATGTTGTCATTATAATATGACACCACAAGTTTATATTTTGCTTGGTTAATCATTATATATATATATTTCACTTTTCCTCTTTAGAACATTAGAAGCAAGTGTTACCTATGGTTTTAGGTACACAATGTATTTTTTGTTGTATGGGCACTTATTGTTGGGACTGTGTCTGAGATGTTTTTGTTGTGAGCACTTTGTTTTTTTATGTTGTCTAATGTATTGGGACTGTGTCTAAGATGTTTTTTGTGAGCATTTTGTTGTTTTGTTTTGTGCGATTGCACTGGATACGTTGAATATTATGTGCATTTTGAAAAGTGTTGCTTTTTGTAAAGCGGTTTTAGGAATGGTAAGGGCTAAAGGAATGTACGGAAAATGTATAGTTGGTTTAAAAGAAAGGAAGAGTACAAATTGATTTTATTTGTTATATGTATATTATTCGATGTCACCGATGGGGGTGTGTACTTATGTATTCACGTATGCTATTGAAGATGAAGGTAAAAAGCCAACTCTTTTATTGTTAAGTTGGTTCAGTTACTAGGCGGTTAGTTTACCATGCCTTAGTAGCATTTTTTCTGGAAGAAGAGTCATCACTTTTCATATAAAATCGAAGGATTATATAAAAAGGGCCATTCTGATTATAGTGGGATAAGAGTTCGAAGTAGAGGTGGAGGATGGGGCAACTGAAGACCGACCGGAGGAAAATTGCATAAAAGGGGCCCTTGCTGGAAGGATGGATTATCATTCCACTTTCTCGTGTCCGTCAAGAAACTTCATTAAGCATACAGCTTGTTATGAATGTCTCGAAGAAGAAAATTTCTGAGTGGCATGATTTCTTGTTTTCTGGTCTCATAAAAAGTATTAGTTTTGTGTCGGGCTAAAATTAAGGGATTTAGTTTTACTTTTTGGGAAAAAATTATATTATAAAACAGACATCTCAAGTTATGCGTGTGTAGTTTAGTGTAGACTAGTATTTCAATAGGCTTAAATGGTAACTGATTGATTATTGAGTATTTTATTTTTACTTTTAATATATAAACATAAAAAATCCTTGTAAAAGAAAACCAACTAAAAATCTAATGAATATAAAATATACAAATATTTATGTATATATTTTCTTTTAAAAAACCGATTTGATTATTATTTTTATTATTTTTCATCTATTCATTACCTTAAAACCACAGCTACCTAAAACCAAGAGGATTCTACCCAAGGCAATAATATAGACTTAACAGCAAGAACCACGGGCAGAAACCCATGTTAACACTGGCACCTGATTTGGTCGTGCTGACTTACCTAAGTTTATTTCTTAACAATCACACCATTATTGTTATCTGCTAGGGAATCAATCTTCGGTCAGTTTGTGTGCATATTTTTCTACGCCTGACTACAAATGATTTCCTTTTAGTACTCTTTTCCTTCATTGCCTTTTTTATGTATCAAGTCCCGTATCGTCTACAACGCTCATCCCATGCACAAATTATTTTCTGTTCCTCACTACAATAGTAAATATACGCATATATCATGTTCACTTCTTATGCTAGGCATTTTCATACCAAAATTACAGGAAAATGTATCGTCTACATGGTAGCACATTCGTATGTTATTTCCATAACAGTACATCTTAATGGTACATTTTGTAATCGAACACAACCGCCAGTCTCCACCAAATAGGTTCTTCAAAACCTATTTCCTCATTATGAGAACTCGCGCACCAATCCTGCACGTAATGCATGCTGTTACCCTCAGCTAATTTAGTTGTTTTTGTTGATGTCCATATCTTTGTTTTTAATCGAACCTACAAAAAATTCAAAGGCTTATCAATTCTACGCATTCATTTCATTTTTTTCACGCCCACCAGTACATCTTGCCATTATCAATAGTATTCGTTTTGATGATGTTTCTGTTTCGTAATCCTACTTATTTTGGTTACCAATACATTGCCAAGATTGCCGGACTTATTTGATATGACAAATTCATTTCAACTACACTGAGATCTGTATATCCGATTATCATATTCTTTCAAGATTTTTTACTTCATCCTAAACTGCCTAAAAACCAATATATTAGTATACGATCAACATTTACACATACACTTATTCTTGTCTTACAGTGACGTGTTCATCGTCTGTAGCTCTATGCAGTTCCAGCAAATCCAGTTTTTTATTCCTTTGACCTTTTAATAAGCATGCCTACTTTACGCCAGCATAGTTCAGTGGAATTACATCGACAATTTCACTGAATGATATTTTTGGACTTGCTAGAGGAAACGTTTGACACTTATTTTTCCATATGTTTGCCACTTTAATTGTCAAGTATTTAACAATATTGTAGTGGTTATGCATGTAAAGTTTTTGTTTTGTTTGTGTTTTAGTTCGTATCGTTTCGATATATTTCTTGTCGGAATAACAGTGTACCACAATTTTTCAGGTACCCTTTACTGTGTATTTTATTGTATCTTATTATCAAAATTACACTGCTTTACTTCAACAGATCGATGAGATAAACGTATTCTACTTAGGCTAAGGTAGAATCCATATATCATAGTATATGAAATAATAAAATATTTCGCTATCGTACTTACGTACGTAATTACGTAAATATAACCTGACTTAATTGAGTATAGGGCGGCTCCGAGTATATCCTTTGATATTTTTTCACGGAATCCACCTGCATTTCCGGATAATGTGGCACTATACTTCCCTTTTTATCTCTCTTTGTTTAGACCAAATAGGGCGAATACTATCCTGCCACTGCACACAACTGGTGGTTTGCATACATGGCAGAGGGGACGAAGCAGCAAGATACATATGATGCAGCAGCTGCAGCGGTACTGCTGTAGGTTCAAGTTCGCCTCGCGACACCTCCTGCCATTTCATAGAATATAATCAACACTTAACTTCAAAAAGGGTTCCCTACTTTCATTAATAAAGAGATTGCAGAACATTAATGTAATGTCAAATGCTTAATGCAACCAGGGAAGATTTGATCTACATAATGTGAGATTTAACAATCATTCGATTCCAACATAAGTAGATGAGAAAGACCAAGTATGACTAATGATACCAAAATGCTCTTGGTTGTATGGGGGACATTATTCTCCTTTCTCCAAAAACTATTGCTTGACGCTAACAAATTGTCAGAAACACAATACATTATAGATTCGGTTGACAAGAATGTGACTGTTACTCTTGAATCAGCAGTCCCAAAACGTCCAGGACAAATTACAGCTGCTCTTGCCTCTTTAGCCACGTCATTAACGCCACGTAAAAATTACCGAAACTCACTCATATCTGTTCGTCCATCCAACATCCTAATAGACAGTTTAATTCGCAGATTGCCAATTTATCCGAATCGTACTGGTTATAATCGACATCTATAAATTCCAACATTGTTGTTATTATAATGGCATATTTCAATTGCAAAAAAAACTTTTCGTCGGTCTTTCTATCAGTCTTTTTTTCACCTTATACGATATCAACTTATGCGGTACCAAATATGGCCAATCGTTTTCAGAACTTCGGACATCTAGGTGGGAATTGTAATGGTGCCGTACATATTATGCGCAACATTTACATTTAATATCAATTCATACTTTGATGTTTTAATAGGGCATATTTCGTAGGCCAAAAAAGTCAAAGTACATATATGTAAGTGGGAATGTAGGTGGTAAGTGGAAATATACCACCGAGAATTTAAGGCGTTTGTGCACGTGAACAAGAGAACACGCATGGAGCATAATTTCATTTGAGTTGAACGAAATTGTAATTTCAAAGAATGAAATGGTAGATTCCACTTCTGGATAGTATGGAAGGATTGTTGTTACATCTGTCGAATATTCAACTGGAAACAATGTAGTTGCACCAGTAAAATTCTTCGTGTTTGCTGCATGAATCGCCTTGTTCAGTAAATTTTCGTTGGGAGCAGATAGTGCATTATCCTTTCCTGAAATGGGGATACAGGATAAAGATGATGTGTATTTTGTAGATAGGCCAAATGGGGACGCAATAACAGGTGTACTTAATTAATAGTTCATTAACTAGTGTGGGGACAAGGAGGATGGAATAAATGCTGAGCTGGTGCTACTTTTTTTAACCATTACACCACTATATTTAACATAACAGCAAATTAATTCATAGTGCTACTGTCAATTTGGTAATTGTTCTAATTGGTGGTTGACGCAACCAAAAAATAAAGAAACCACTTTAAGATAATATTTGGTTGCTCAATTAACATTTAGTTGTGCCAAGTTGTGCTTTACCAGAGGTAACTTTGTTCTTTGTTTGAATTTTAAAGGTCAACGGATTTTTTAAGTGGTTCTACGGAACGGACAAATTTTTACAGAGTTCAGCTTAATTGAGTATTTTAAGTAGAAATCGAAACGTAGAGCTATTTAAATATTGTTTCGAATAACACTTGTTGTCCGCAAATATTATTATTTTAAATCATAGATTGTTTTTACAACAAAATTGAATTAATTTTAAAGCCACAAAACCATTTTATAAAACTATTAAAACACTCAGTTAAACATAATATTAAATTTTTGAGGAATAATGTAATATTTCATGAAGTTCGTTTTTCGAAATTTCCAATTTAACGATAAAAATTAAGCAAGCATTGATCCGCACAGCATTCATTTTTTACAAGAATTAGAGATATACATATTTAAAACGGGTATGAATACATTTCAAAAATTGGGGAAGGTGAAGAATTTCTTAATGAAAAATTACGCGAGAAAAGTCACCGACAGTCTCAGATTGATCGCTAGAAATGATAACCAACCAATGTTGATTAGCCTGTCAAATTGGAATATGACAAATGTGACTTATTTTGACAAGAAAATGTCTTTGTGCATAAAGCTGGACATAATCAACAAGAAAATAAAAAATGCTGATTGCCGAACAAAGTTATGCCTAGTGCATATATGCGAACTCACTCAAAAATGTATGCATTTTTTTGTCTTGGATCAGCTGAGCTTTGTAGTCGCATCGCTTGTAAAATATTTGTTGCTACGCAGGCTAATATCTGAACTCTAAACATCAGCATAGCATTTAAAGCAAGGGCTAACCAAATTACCTAAAACATATAAAAGCATCGATTTTTTCATAATGATACAGACATTATTGTCGTTTATTTGCCACCTGATTCAAGCACGCTTAGTAAATGATTGCGCAACACATCAGACGTTTTTGCACGCTTTGGTATGTTTTATTACGTATGTTAATTTTATTATGCATTACTCAAACTAATCGGCTTAAAAGGAATCAGAACATTTATCTGCCACGTTTGGATTGACTGACTTGAACTCTAATACTAAATCTGGTATGATGAGATAAACAGCAGTTTATTACGTTTGATGAGGATTTATTTGGTAGACGGCATTACTAGACTCGAAACACATGATTTATTCATTACTAATGGACATATTTGGAATACATGATATATAATCGTACGTTATAATTATTTGAGATTATAAAAATGTGTTTGCAGACATATGTAATCAAATATTTTTTTTTAAAGTTTTTTGATTTTTCCAAAAAATGAACTAAAACATCATTCTCCATAAATATCAAATAATTAAAAAAACAAGTAGTGCATGTGTTTAAATTGGTTATTAATTAACTTAAAATGTATTCATGCCAGAATAAATACATAATACAGGTTCTGTTTTTGGAATTCAACAATTCTATGTTTTCCAAGTCGAAACATTTTATTTACCTGATTACCGGTCTTCAATTCATTATGCTTGATTTTCTAGCAAAACTGTGATTTGTTTTTAAACTTAAGTTATTATTTATTCGCTACAAATAATATTATGCCAAAATATGTGTACACATTTTTGTGAAACTAAATTCTTATTTCTTCCAAGCTCAAGCATTTTCAGATAAAGTAACACGTGAATTACTAACCTTAATAACTTGAGTCCGTTTTACAAAAATTCGCGCCCACGCACTCTCTAGCAACATACACGATGTGTTGAAAATTATGCCAATACAAGCTCCAAACATTCTACCAATCGTATGAACAAATCCTTTACAAACAACTGATTCAAAGCAAATAAAATATACTAACGAGAACATAAGACCCATCAGAGGAATTAAACAAAGGCCGTATATCTACTTACCACTGTCAAAGTCATTTGATCGTTCCCGGATACTCCCCTTCAGTTTGGATGACCTTTGTGCCCATTCTTTTGTTTCCGCTACATATGTAATATACCATTTAATGTACATCTGCCACCAGTCTTGTATTCCAGACTGAAAATAAAATTTGGGTGTCGAAAGAATACGTTCAGGGAAATATCCCCAAAATCTATACCCCATTAAATTTTCATTTATAATTTCCTTTCCTAAATATAGAGGAAATGTATCATTACGATATGCGTATACCACAATCGCATCGTGCTCTCGCAAAATTACAGCAGTTTTGTTGTTTGGTTCCAGATAGTATGCAATATGATCCTTTGTTTTATCATTTTTATCTGGTATTATCATTTCAGAGTTGTTTAAATACCACCAAGTCTTATTTGAGATTTCATTATTCAAATCAGAAAGTTTTTTCCACTTGTAAATTATCCAACGTGTCATTATTTCGTACCAGAATTCCGACACAATAGGAAAGCTCTCGTGTGAACTTATTTTTAAATAATCCTCTTTTAACTTAAACTCATATTTCAGAAAACCATACTCATTCTTTTGCAAGTGATATGGGCTCACTAAAATCTTAAATTTATTATGAACCAGATCGGCAAACGTATCGTATGGAACTAAAGGCGCATCTGATGTTAACTTTTCAATATTATCGCCCTTATACTAGTTGCCAAGAAAAAGTAATGCCAGTGGAATCAAAGCAAAAGAAAAACAGAATGCAGGATCTTTCCTTAGCCTTGCGTTTTGAAATATATCCGTGGATTGATCCAGTACTGTTCCAAATATTTGAAAAAGGCCGAGGTTCGTCCAACCTCCGCGTTTATTTTTACAAATCCGTTGAAAACTAATCTTTAAAATACTGGATGATGCATAAATAAAAATTACCATAAGAAACCACGTGTAATAATCAAACACGGTAATCAATTCCTGTAGTTGGTACATCCAATGAATTTGTTTTCGGTGACAAGCTAAAAATCGTAAGCGCTTTCTATGAAAAATTAGACCAACATTTTGGTAACGACTTAACTGTACTTTTGAACTCGCTTCGATAATTGGTCGAAGCATTGGATGATAGCGAATTAAATTAGACGCACCACACGAGTCGACTGCTACATCTTGCCAATAAGATCGCTCGTGATGCCCACTCTTTGCAGAAAATTCAATTGTTACATTTTTTGGAAGCAGATTCTCAATTCCATGACGATCCGCCAAGTATTGAAAATATTTTGTGTCATTTGCCTTAAAACGGCGTATGTATCGCAGAACTTGATCTTTCGTTTTTCTCTGATTCTGTTTTAAATTATCAACCTTAGGTACATAAATAAACATATATGCTCTAACGAATGGCGTACTGGCTTTTGAAACTCGGTCGATGTCCAGTTTAGTATACAAACCGTTTCCAGAATTTGGAGAAATATAAGTTAATTCAAAGGGATCACACAGATTGCAGTACAGACAGACGATGAATAATTCTTTTCGAATATACGCTTGTTTTAAAATTAGTATAGATTCCGATATTCGAGCACGATTACCGTAACTCAGCACAGTGGATATCCAGTTATCTTGGTGGATTTTGTTATAACAAGTTGACTCTTTCGTAATAAGACATATTAGTATAGAGAACTTAGGAATTGTATTTAAGTAGTCGTGACTCCATTCCCAATATGCTTGATTATAGAAGTAGTCTATCCAAAGTGGTTCTTTAATCACAGTACTCCACATAGTGCCAATGTACAGAGCAGGGTCGGCGTTTTGATTTGGTGGATGCAAATAAACGTTCATTTCGCAGGATGACTTTCGATTAGCAATACGAAATCGGTCAGTGGTCGTCATGCCTGTGTACAATTTGTTATGAACTTCATAAGGCAAAAGGTTTTCAAGTTGAGTGTCCATAGAATATTCTGAAACATTAGACCAGGTTTGATATTCGTTATAAATTTTGGATTTTTGGTGCAAAACTTCATGTGGATACAGCGCCAAAAAGTTATTTAAAGAAAAATAGCGTATGAGATAAATTGGGGTGGTTAAAATTCCAAAATTTATATCAATTCCTTGGAAATTATAAACACGTACAAAACATGAGGAAATTGCGTTTGTTATATTAACAATATCCTCTGTAGAATCTACGGAAAGTCTGACTTCTCCATTCGTTGGCTTATAAGTGTAAGAAAACAAAGTATAAATATATAAAACTGTACAAGACAACTCCAATTTCGAATGCATCTAGAATAACTTGCTATAACTGTTTACAAATGGTCTTATATTAAGCCCAGTATTTCTATTGTTTCAAATTGACACTCAGACACGTCCAATTTTCACTATTCGTTTTTCTACTTTATATTGGAAACTTCACCATTATATTTCGCATTTTCGCATTTAAACTGAGAAGGGTTTTTTGGAGCAAAATAAGCTTCACTGCAATACTGATATTGCTTATGATCGCATTTCAACTTTAAGTCGTTATACCAGTGTCAGTCTGAACCAATCGGTTCCATAAAATATAAGCCTGTTTTAATTACAGTAATGGACTACTTCAGACAAGTGGCCTACATCCGCTCGTGCATCAGACATAATGTTACCGTTATTAACGTTGCTTTGTGATATAGTTCAAGCACGCTTATTAAAAAAAACTTAGGCATTACATTATACCATATTGCACGCGCTTGATTATTCTTAGCTATTATTTTATCCAGAGTTCGCACGAGCTTTAATCAGAAAAAGATTGGACTACATAAAAGCCAAGTAGTTACGTAAAATAACATGAATCCTATTATGTGATATGACGTGATAAAGTTTACATAAAAGCCAATTCTCTGTCTTTAATGAATCAATAGTTAGTCGGGTTAAATATAAGAGCCATGTGACAATCACTGAATTTGAGTAAGTGCATGAAAAAAGATGTTTCACGATGTTTATTTATTTTTATTTGTCATCTTTAAGACTCGAGTCCTAGTCTGCACTTCAATTTTACCCATGCCCATTTTACCTTTGTTTTGAGAAATAATGAAATATTGAAAGAAGTTTGTCCGTAACGATTTTTTTAATCCTTGAGGGAACATCAACTGCAATCTGGATATTTGGAAATGTTTATCACAAATTTCATATTTTCTTTCGGAAAACGAATTAATTCGCAACGACTAACGATTCCATAGAATGGAAACATAGGACATTCGATCTTTGTTTTCCTCTTTTTCCTGATTACTTTTAGTTTGTTAGTTTATTTATCTGGTGTGCTAGCAAGATTTAGACGATTGAAATGCCATGAGGCCTCAAAAAGCAAGGTGCGTTTTAATATAAATCTTCCAGAATTCAATATTAAAGAAAACAAAAGTTTGAGTGAATACTTTGTGACAAGCGTTGGTAGCTATTAATGGTATTTTGTTTGGTAAACGACATATTTGGTTACGTTCAAGTTTATCTGTTTTACGCTATATACGTTTTAATACCTATTTGTATAACTTATTTTTATCAATAAACGAAAATTAACTTAAATTTGTAAATTTAAATGCAGTCACAACTTTTTTGCAGGGTCAACATTGAAACCTTCAATATTTTAGCGGTTTTGGTATCAAAAAACTTAACTGTTTCAAAAATGTGTATCTTGTTTCAAATTTACCCTCATTAGTTTTGTTGGTTGCGAGAACATTCCATTTGAAATTTATGCTATATAAAGATTTGATTTTTTTACACCTTGAATAATTTATGTTTATAAAAGAATTGAACAAAGATATTTCAGAATTGGGGAATTATCCCCTCGAGTTTTTTAGAGTTTATTATATGAGTGACTTCATTCCACATAAAAAACAAACAAAATAGTTTTGCGAGAATTGAGGTATGACAGAAAAATTTATGCATATTTTCCCAATAAATATATTCACCACCTTCGAAACGAGGCGAATTTAATTCGATTTCAAAGTAGTTTTCTAGTTAACCAACCAAGGTATTGAATTGTTTAATGGGTTTATCAATTTATTAAATATCCTGAGATCTTAGACAATTTAAAACAATTTAATTACAAACTTAATTACTTTTTACTTCTACATATCAAGTCGAAAAAAATGTATTAAAAGATTGACACTAAATATATTTTTCTACTAGAATCCAAATGATTTCCAAAAGAAACACACATATTCCCATTGAACATCCAATCAAAACTACCAAAAATACTACGATCAGGTTTCCCGAGAGCTTAGTTGGAATATTTTGAATATTTCCATGCTCCGCAACTGCCCTGCTGGAACCTATATGTACTCTAAGTGTATGATCTGCAACAATATTGTTCCAATAGCTAAACATTCCTGATTGCACTGTTCCTCTAATTCTGTTTAAAATAAATGTCGGAAACCACCCAACCATACTCACTCCTATATTCGTTCCAGGTAGCTCATCATTTCCTTTTGAAATTTTTGTAAGGCCAGCCTGCTTTAAGCTTACTTCATATTCTTTTACATGCGGTTCATATGTAAGTACTGCTGTTTTGTTACAGCCTGTTAGAAATTCCATGGATTTTACATGTTGAATTGGGCGTAATCTGTCCAAAAAGTGTTTTTTTTCGTATTATTTTTTGCTCAGTCATATTAAATAGCTCATTCCCTGAAAACAAGTTGTCCAGTTTCCCTATATTTATATAAGTATTATTATAAATTGTTTGCAGACGTTTAGAGATTTTCTTAAATTTCCATTGAAATAGGAATACAAATATCTCCAAAACTGACTCAATTGTAAGCAGTTCAATTGAGTTCGAATTTACTGAATATATATGATTACTTGTATAGTTTCCATGTTGAAAGCAGTGTAATGTAAACGATTTATTTTTGTAACATAAATTGTTTATCCATATATTTCCTGTCTCCGCTATTATGGTTAATTTGGTCAAATGTCTGAAACGGTTGAAATCGATTAGGAGAAATTAGAGCATCGATAGTATCATTTTTGTAAGCATTGCTTAATACAAGTGTACCCAAAAGTAAACATAGTGCTACTAATCTTAAATGACAATTTCCAAGAAAAATTTCTGGGTAGGGAGTTGACTGTTCTAAAATGTTTTTAACAACTGCTTCTAAAACTTGAAGAGTGTCGGGACAGTAGTTGCTTTGAGGTACAGCATAAATGTTTATTAACCGACACCAAGCCACTGGAGCAAATATTAATATAATAATTACAATAAGAATCCAACAATGAGAATCATAACTTGCTAGAAGTACAAAAGATGATGTTCTACTACAAAATGTGTCACCACACGCAATAAAATTTATACGTAGGGGTGCATACTCAATAACAAAATCAGCGGTTGATAAAGAATAGCCATAAAAGGGTTTTAGATGAAGAAGAGGTTTCGGTAAATACCCACCGGATACAGCTGATTTTTCGATTGTCCGACGTTTCGCCAAAACGACGGTGCACCAAATTTACATTTTTTCGAAGAAAATCACCTTGCTTCTTGAAGCACGACATTTGACCAAATAAATATTTTTCAGATACGTCAATTGACCAAATTACAAAAATATGCATACGACGTCTGGCAAAAAATAATCAAAATGACGCACGACGATTAGCCAAATATTTTCTAAAAAAAATATAAGTTTCAAAATGTGCACGAATACGTATCATGTTTAACAAAAATACAAATCAGTCTGGAAGTTGGCATTCTTCTAATACCAAGTTTCTCACCCTTGCTTATTGTTCCTAACTGAATGAGTTTTAGACTTAAAAAATTACGGTCAGCTTCCTTAAAACAGCATTGACAAACATTTGACCGAAAACTATTTTTGTCGCTGCATTACACAATCTACGGTTGTTGTTAATCCGCTGCTCATAATTTGGCGCAACCGCGTAGATAGAAAGGAGGCTTTAAAAGATGGTAGTTTTATATTCCCTTTATATTTTCTGTCAGACCGACATCATTTCTATCCCATCTTATGCATTGAATATAATTCACGATTTGGAAACAAATATTCCATGATATAAAGTTGAAGTTTCGATATATTTAAGTGGGCAGTGTAACAAGCAAAATAATTTCATTGTGATCAGAAATAAATCCGTATTTTGTACTAAAAATATAATGACTAGAGAGCAATGATATACAATGTGAACGTTGTTTGCAATTTCAGATATTTTTTAACTTATATTTCGTGACTAAGATGTCGTATTTTTTGATTTGGGGAAGTGTCGCTAACCATAAACTATTTGTTGGCCAAACGTCGTTAATGAAAAAACTGGATTTGGCCAAGTGTCGTCGCCCAAAAATCTGCTTTTGGTTAAGTGACGTTCAA
>JAQFZG010002227.1:0-17438 GCA_034695465.1 Entomobrya nicoleti
TTTATACGGAATCTTCTTTCCATCCAGTTCCATGGTGCACTTCAAATCTTCTAATGGCTCAAAACGTTCACCTTGGTGTGTTTTAAACACGTGTGGAGAAGGAACAAGCTTTTTGCAGTTAAGCTTGCTCTCCCAAAAATCAACTGATAACTTGACATCCTGTGTCAAGTTCCATGTCATGAGTGACACCATCAATATTAACAGTGATGTATATCATGTCACCATTCGCGTCACATTTTACACTGTTAATTGAGGTGATGGTATTTGTAACTTGGTCATATTTATTTTTGAATGACAGGCACACACTAGCGAAATGTCCAATCTTTTTGCACTTGTTGCACTGAACATTTTTATGTTTACATTCATTGCTGCGGTGGTTGTTGGAGCCACAACGCATGCACTTGTAGTAAGTTTGTTTGCTGTCATTATTTTTAGTTGATGATGATAATGAATGCTGGCTTGAATTATTTTGATAATTTTGAGGCTTTTGTTGCTGCCCCTGTTGAGACCCACTAAACTTGTTCTTGCCTTCAAAGTTAAACTTGCCAGTTTTGTGTACTGGGCTTTCTTCAAACTCAGTGTATTGAGTTTTTTCTGAGCTGACCAACTTCGTACTTTGATCAGCTAGTTCAATAGCTTCCACAATATTAAATGCTCCATCCAAAGATAAACTGTTATCTTTTTCGAACATCGCCCGTTGAGTTTTGCTGTTTTTCAGTCCAAAGATAAACTGATCACGTAAGTATGTGGACAAATTACTTCCAAATTCACAATGCTTGGCATGCTCACGTAGAGCAGTTAAAAATTGGGTAGCAGTTTCATTTGTATTTTGATTTCTTCTGCTAAATTTGAAGCGTTCAGCTAAAAACTTTTGTGTCGGTTTGTAATATTTTTTTAGGGCCGCTGTCATCTCGTTGATGCTTGCAGCTTCTAATGTCGTTGGAGAGATGAGCGTTTGGATGAGTGAGCAGTGTTTCACCCCAACCGTGGATAAAAAGATGGCTTGACATTTTGTTGCATCTGTGGTGAGGTCAAGTCCATTCACCGTAAGGAATGACTTGAAGGTCACTAACCACACTTCAAAGTCGTCGGAGCCAGCGTTAAATGGCTGTAGAGTGCCTGTGAGCTGCGTTGCCATTGTTTTCTTTTGCGGTTTTGGTGGTGGTGGATCAGGTTTCGGAGTACCTGGTTGCTGTTGTGGTGAAGATGACGGAGGAGGCTGTTCAGTTTTCCTCGTTGTCCTTCGACCAGTCCGCTTTTTAGTTGTAGCAGTACTGGTTGAGGCGTCTGATGCAGATCCTTCTGATGGCTTATCACCGGCGTCAAACACTACTTCAACTGTGTCGTCTTTGTCGAGTGGGCCCTTGTGCTCGGAATCACTCATGTGAAATGCATTCACGTAATCACTGTCAATTTAGCTGTGTGTGGCTGTAATTGCAGCGAGACGGTTACTGAACAATTTTAGTTTGTATCACTAAAATGCACAATATTGTAACTGGACAGTTAAGTTTGCGTCACCTACTGTTCGAGTATACTTTGAAATGTTAACTGAACCACTGCGTAAACTTAATCACTCGTCGCAATTAAATTTAGTAACTGATAGCCTCGTCGCCAAAATGTGGTATTTTATGCTGGAAAAAATGTAGAAAAATGCTGGAAATCATGGAAATGATTATGCGTGGATAATTTGCCTGGTAGTTACTATAAATGGTATATATTTACAGTGATTCGTGTAGTTTAACAGATCATTAAATATATTTATTACGAATGAAGCAGTAGTGTGTGTTCTACTTCAGGAAGGCAGATTGGGTCTGGTTCAGTCAGTGTGCTGACCAGAAGCATGCTGGAGAAGACACGAGGTTTCCTTTGGTGTGGCTCCAGGGAGATGTCGCTCGTGACATGGATGTGGGGATTTGGCTTGACCAAATACACCACAACGGCTATTAAACCTCATTCAAACAATGCAGCTCAAATGTACCAGCATGTACGGACACATATGCACCTTGAGAAAGCCAGAGACACTATTGAGGAATCTGAATATATTACGATTGTTCCACGAACTCCTCTATACATGTAGGAAGGCAGTGACAATTTGGAGTGATTATTGTGCCGAGTCTTTGAAGCATGAGATGTAAGGCGTTACACACATACTTGCCTTAAAACGATCTCATAAAGAACTACCATTCCACTATTTTTGTACGAGCAACTTAGGTACTATATCTGAGACAAATTTTGGACGCATCATATCTCACTTTCACAGATTCAGTTGTACAGCTTCACATTATCAGTGACAACTAATTTCACCCACTGGCTAATTGCAAACATTATAACTGTATCAAACCTGAGACTAAAGCATTGGCATTTGCCTTCATACACACAAATTACCAAGTATAATCTGGGTTTCGGCCTGCACAAGCCATCGTCAGGATGAAAGCATCACTCATCGACCCAGATGGGTCAACGAGCACGGTGTTTCGTGGAATCGCCTTCCATACCCTGTTTAGCCTGTGGGACGGCTCGTAGGGGGTAGTCCACCCCATTAGAGCGGCCATTTGGGGTGGACTCCTGGGGCTCTAGTGTCTGCATGGGCATCATCTTCTTCACCGCCAAGACCTTGCACCCATGCGTCATCCACTAGAGGCTCCCGCTCTCCCACTATCCCGAGCACCAGATAAGAGGAAAAGTGGAAAGGGTCTGGTCCCCAGGATTACCTCCTACGAATGCAACTTTTACAGTGGTTGCATCATCACATCTCGCCTTCGTCTGATTGTATTTCTTGCAGAGCACGATCATCGCCTCTTTCAGCACGTTGCATTAACATATCCTCCTCGTTACGAAGCTATATCTCATCAGATATGTCCTCTGCATCTGAATCTTCGTCTGGGAAAAGCTCTATCGGAGTCACGTTTGAATGCGTCGGTATAGGAGGGGAAAGCAACAGGTCTGTGACTTCTTGAGGAAAGGGTTCTTTGCGTAAATTCTTCTGTTTATCGCTTAAGGACATTGACGAAATAAGTGGATCTGATGAATCAATGGCGCGGAGGAAAACGTCTTTCATATTGGCTACTCGGCTGGTTTTTCGAGCATGACAAAGCCTATCTCTTCGGTATAATTTGTTTCGGGATTCTCCGGCATGCTCTGAAAGCATTCCTAAAGGTAAGGCACTAGTTTCAACTATTTCGTTTCCATGAATCAAGATTTTATGAAGAGTGCACTCATGCAGTACCATGGATACTTTTGTACGTAGTGACGCGCTGTTTCTAGACAGTAATCACCAAATTTATCGCCATCAATAGCAAAGCAAAGTTAATTGTTATAAGAATAGTTCGAAAACGTTTAAGAAGTTCAACGTCAAATTCAATAATAGCTCCAAACTCTTCGTACCGTTTAAACGCTTTTCTTGCAGTGTTCCCATCATTTGAGTTTCCAGCTCCTCCGCTAGCAGGAAAATCAACCAATAAAACCATGTGTTGGAACAGTTCTTGCTGCAAATATTGTTTTTTTGACTCAAGAGAGATTTTCTCCTCTGGACTTCTGGCTTGCCACTTTTTAAAATCCATCCTGTATGCGATGTGCATGACAAATTCAAAAAGTCGTATGTAGGCATGCATTGAATTTATGCCATGCTTTAAGTTTCCCGGAGATCGAGGCCTAAACCTTGCAGTGTCAACGTTAGAGAGGACATTAAAAGTCGTAGGTGTTGCCTTTCATATGGGACATGACAAGCTAGAGTCCGTGTTTGTAATTACATTTAACGCTTTGCCGTCAATTATGGTCAGAAAGCATTCGAAATTTAACCTCCTTTGACCTCCTCTAAAACATGCAATCCAAAAAAAAACCGGGATTTCTACGATGATTTTTATTTTGAGTTCTCCGACTTTCGAGCACTCTAGTCAGGAAAAAGTACACTGTGGAATCGGACGAAAATATGATGATGATGATAGCGCAATTCGAGTACTTAATCATGGGTACAAATACAAACAAATTGTGATTGCGATTAAAATTTATTTTTGAGCTTATTTTTTATTGTTTATTTTAAGTGACTATTGGAATGGGAATATGATGTTTTTCAACGATGGCGAAAAGTTTACTGACCATGCCATAATTGATTTCCAACTAATACATTTATGCACGCCTGCTGTTGACATTGGATTTTACCTGTTTACATGTGTCAAGCCAGCTGTGAGGCAAGCAAAGCTTAAGGAGTTGCTGGGAATTTATTTGGATGCGTTTGTAAAAACTACAATTGATTTGGGATATCTGGTTAAAATGACGTATAAGAATCTGCTAAAAGATTTTCGAGAGACTTTTGTGCATGGATTTTTAATAGGATTGGGCTTTTGTACTGTTTTGTTGGGAATTTGACAATATTGAAATTTAATGGATAATGTTTATTAATATCTTAATATAAATAAAATTTGCAGTGTTTACTAAGCTGTAAAATTTATTTATAAAAGCCGTATTTTTTGGGTTATCACCAAAACTAAAAGGACGTACTCTCTCGTCAACTGAAACACCCAAAAATTCCAGATCAATTTTAGGGTTATCTTTACCCTCCAGCTTAACTGAGTTCACAAAAACGGTTAACTAACTGCACAATTAACTGATTTATCCTGGCAGGATCGCCAGTAATGTTGAAAATGGAGTGATTTCGAAGATGTAACTGATGAAATCTTAAATCGACAGCAAAACCAAAAACGCCCACTTTCTGATTTAACAATAAAATTCCAGTAAAATGTTCGGTCACAGGATAAATCGTTAATTTATATGCAATAATTAACTCAGAAGAATTTCAGTTTTATTACAAAAGTAGATGGTAATTTATTTAAACCAAATAACTTAAAACTACTAACAAATTAATGGCAATTAGCCAGTTAACATTGAATGCTGTTATACAGCTTATACGACAAGACTACCTTGAAGGCGAGTACTTATGTGCTGAGAGCTACAGAGCTAGTGAAGTGTAGAGAAGAGAAGTTCTCAAGCAGTGCTGAACGCGTTGAGACCTCGTGGCACAAACCGGCACTGAATGGCACCGAATGGGACTAGATGGCTCTCAAGCAGCCACTGCAGAAAAAAAGGAGTGTAGAGTCAAGCACAAAGTTAAGCTAGCAGGCGATCGTGTGGTCTCTATCAAATATACGGCAAGTTGGCGCATCTAAAGAAAAAGGGAAACTAAAACAGAGAATTGGTACATTTTGCGACAATATTATTATCGTGTCAGGGCTCGTGTTTCGCAAGTTATTATATATGTTAAATATGTATTATTATTATACGTACTAGTTCACATCTTACATGGCTCAAAAAATAAATGTAATGCGCAAAATAATAATGGTAGCGTAACATAATTTAATATCGATTTTTAGACTTGAATAACAAATAGCTGGCAAATGACTTAACGTGTAATAAATTACAGAAGCGAGTTAGTCAGAAAGCGGGTTTACTTAAACTTGTGGATTTTTGCTGGAGAAGTCCATTGCTGACAATCCGGTTAAAAATGCTTACAAATGGGAAAATTAAAATAGATGCTACGTCAAAAGCACAAAAAAATCTTATTTTGACACAAAAATTTTTTTGACTTAATTTCTTTGTAAAGTTAAATTTGAATATAGTGTTACATACATGATTAATTGTTACATAAATACACGTGTGTAAATATAACTAGCGCCGACAAGCGGTTAATTGAATCCGACCCGTTAATCTAACTCCGACCATAACTTGAATCTAACCCGTTTGAGAGCGTTTGTATTTTCCTAATTTAATTTTTTTGAGGTTAGTATTTAAAGCGATCGCAGCTGATCTCAGAGAAATCATATTTATGCAATTAGGTTGTTTGTCTGTACGTCCGTCCGCGCTCTATCTTTAAAACAGTTCAACCAATTCGTCAAACTCGGGGCACAGACTCCTCAGGTCAAGACCTCAATTGACATACATGTTGGCTGATGGAAAAAATATTTACTGCATATTTTGATAGAGGCTTAAAAGTTTTCTCAAGGGACCACAGGTCAAATCGTAACCCCTTAGAGACAGGAGGGGTCAAACGTCACATGTTAAATTAAATTTAAAAAAAAGTTAGCTTATGGGCAAAATGTTTTACTGCATGTTTCGATAGAGGTGGTCAGCATGAGGTTAGAGGGGGGTCAGCATGAGGTCATGAGGTTGTCGGAATGAGGTCAGAAGGGGGTCTGCATGAGGTCAGAAGGGGGTCAGCATGAGGTCAGAAGGGGGTCAGCATGAGGTCAGAAGGCGGTTAGCATGAGGTCAGAAGGCGGTTAGCATGAGGTCAGATGAGGGTAAGCATGAGGTCAGGAGGGGTTCGGCATGGGGTAAAAACTATTACTCGTTTCGTTCATCTACGTATATTTCATGATTTATTATGACTTGTTACGGAGCTGAAATCGATGCTCAGCGGAATATTGACTTTCTCGTGTTTTTCTGTAAGCACGATAACTCAAGAACGCGTTGACCGATTTCGCTCAAATTTAGCATGTAAGTCACTATAGCCAAAGGCAAGCACCTATTGATTTTCCAACCCAAAGTGAAAAGTGAAAAGTTGTCAACTTGTACGTAGTGTACATTTGAATACCGCAATCAAATGCTCTGGTTGAGAGGATCACGAATAATGTGCCACTTGTGCTCACAGTGACCTTGACGCGTCAAAAACTGGAACAAAGGCCGCAATATCAAACACGTCATGTGACATAGCACTCGGAAGCATTTTCCATTTGCAACAAAAATGTTGATTATTATCAGGCATCGCACTGTTTCAGCTCCGTCCTTAAGATCGCTTTTACAGCGGCTTCATATTTAATCTTTATCTGCTTTCTAAAGATATGTAGATATTGTTGCAAAATGAACGGATTATCCCGGTCGCAGATTTCCCCATTTCTGAAGATGTGTATATATATTGTAGATATATATTATTTTTTTGAATATTTTAATTTTTTGGCTATTGTCCGGTGTCCCGAAGGCCAGTCATTTAGTTGGTGTCCGGTGTCCCGGAGTCCAGGGAGCCGGGCATTTGGGGGGTGACCGGTGTCCCGGAGTCCAGGGGGCCGGACATTTAGGTGGTGTCCGGTGTCCCGGTGTCCAGGGGGCCATGTAGTTGGGTGGTGTCCGGTGTCCGGGGACACCGGTGTCCTGGCCAGCTATGATTTTAAGTGTTTGAAAGACTAGTAGAGCGGCTACGAAATGTAATTGCACTTTTAATAATGATGATGATAATGATTTAAGTTGTAAGCAATGAAGTTTTTGAAACGATTTCCTAAATTTGATCGCTTGCTTGTGATTCTGGATAAACGATTTTCCTACAAATGGCAAATGGCGATAAGCTTTAAGGACGTGGCGATTTTGTGGAGGAACAAAAAAAATTATACAAAAATTTAATGATTTTTTTAAATCATAAAAATTGACACTTTTTACTCAGTATTCGCATTCGTTGTCCCTCGTGTATTTTTTTGGCGGCTATTTGCCAGTTTCCCTTGTAGTTTTAGAGCGAAGACATTATCGTATGATGTGCTGCTTTGGGCCTAACAATCAGTAAATTTATGATTCAGTAAATTTTATGCATTTTGACTTCAGCACATTTATTTCAAAAACAGTCATAAATACTTCCACAATTTTTTTGCACAGGAGAGAAAGAATATCTCAGATATGCGAGAAGTTTCAAAGTTGTGGCCAAATGACTCTAATTTTTTTATACTGAATCAGGCCATTCAAAGGACCTACATCGCAAAATTTGAGCGCCTGAAGTGCTCCCTGGTGGCAGAAATCGGCAAAAGTTAAAAACAACACGTTGTCCTGGCTGGTGGCCACAGTTTTTAAGCTAGGGACCTGAAAATTTGCATAGTGGTTTACAATTACAATACAAAGATGGGGAATTTTATAGTTTTTAATTTTTTTGAAATTTACAAAAGTTATGGCGCCAAAACTGTCTTTTTTTAATTTGGTGCAATTTAGAGGCAATTTAGTGGCAAGTTTGCAACATAAATGAATTGTAAATGCTTTATTACATAGAACGTAATATTGTGGTTGCCAAAAATGCCACTCATATCCCATAACCAGGTAATTTTAGTTTGTTAAAATCAAAAAATCCCGTTTTTCTTCGAAACTAAAAATCTTTTTCAAAATCTGAGAACGGATATGAAATCTCCATCAAAAACTGCATACGGGGTTTGGTTTACATTTTCAATTTTTTCAGTTTTTTGAAACCGCCGATTTTTGCCACCAGGGAGCACTTCAGGCGCTCAAATTTTGCGATGTAGGTCCTTTGAATGGCCTGATTCAGTATAAAAAAATCAGAGTCATTTGGCCACAACTTTGAAACTTCTCGCATATCTGAGATATTCTTTCTCAGGAGTAATTCATACAATTTCAATATGTCAATTGTTTCAAGATTTCCTATTTTAAGCAACATTTTACTCGTAAAACTAAAGATGTAAATGAAATGAATTCAAGCTGAAAAAGCATGTTGATTGGTTTAACTTTATTCAAGTGTTAAGGGTTGGTCAGTTAAAAATGAGTAAGTCAATAAGTTGACACCGCTTCATTACAAATATACGACAATGAGTTTGCTGTATTTGAATTAAATATCTCCAGCAATATGTAAACTTATCTTATAAGACTACTTTATTTAACATACCGTACAGATTATAGTTCAAACAAACGGATGCATATAGTCAAGGTTTGTTGAATTTTTTAAACCTGTATTTAAAATAAATAAAAACAATTTCATAAATGAAAAACCACCAAGACACCAAAACACATAAGCCATAGATAATAAATACTATACTCATTTTTAAGTTTAAATTCATTGCTGATACAACCATGTCATGTTCCGTTAAAATCTTTGTTTTACTCACCACCAGAATTCGTTCTTGAACTCGGGTGGAATGTGCCACCGCAAAATATTCCCTGATCCAGCGTCTATATATACCAGCTTCAAAAAATACTCGAAATACATCAGATGGCCTTTGATTGTGTGGCGGAAGGAAAGCAAAGAAACTACTGCCATCTTCTATTAACTCCTTTCCCACGTGGCAGTCCTTTGATTTAGCTAGCGAGATGGGTGTTACTTGTGAAGAATTTTCTAAAACTTTCAATTTCGCCAACCTAGCCACCCTCAAAGCAATCATCCAAAGGTTGGTATAAGTCCTCTTCTTTTTGAAACACATTTCAGTCATGTAGTCAGGGTTGATCACGGCTAACTTCAGTAAATTCAAATAGCTCGTTTTGTTTTCCAATTTTGCTGTACTAATATCATTATCTTGCCACCTTTGATCAGTGTAAACTATCGAGTACTTGGCTTCTAACAAGTCTTTTGTATTTCCAATGGTGATTTCTCGTAGCGGGAGTGTCAGATTGGTAGTCATATTTCCACAATATTCTGTTAAAATTATCATGCTACAGAATAACCAGAGTACTAGTAGTTTTGAATGTTTCCACTTTGTTGGTGAGCCGACCAGTGTGAAACCATTCATTCCAGAAGAAAGAAAAGCAGACAAAATAGTAAGGAATGCATCACTTCGACTAACTTTTACATTTACAAACATTACTACTAAAACAAATGCTAGAAATAGAGCAACCCAATTAACTTTATTGAAAGGTTCCACAAAAACTGAAATGAAAGCAGCAACTGAATCCTGTTTGATTTTTGGAACTTCGCAGTAGACAAAATTAATTTCAATGGAGTCCATTTGATAAACTTTTGGAAAAAATGTCTGAGGGAAATTTCGTTGGATTTGTTTATAAATTGACCACAGTGTTCCATTTGATTTTCTATCATTTAAGTATTGTACTCTTGCCAACGGGAGTATGGAGGGATAGTCCAATTTTCCGAGTGATGCATCATTTTCAAAATCTCTACGAAGAGGCGAACTTTTTAGAGTTGCGTTAATTTCTTTGGCAATCTCGTTGCTAAAAAATATAATTAGGTCTAGAGTCTGAGGTTGATTATGTAGATGACTGTATTTTGTGTAAGTTCTTATAGAAGTATCAATTACAGACTGATTTACTGAATACCAGAAATGATGCAAATATATATTTTTGGGGGTTGTCGTTGTGTGGTTAGGAAACGTAAGTAAAATGATGGTTACAAATACGTCCAAACTATTCATAATTGAGGCTTCTTGAAAGGACTTTATGCTAAAAACTGAAACTTTGGTTTGTTACATTTTTGCGATTAGTTTACGATAGGTCGTAATCGAGCAAAGTCTTATGAAAAATGCTGAATTGTCCTAAGTTCTTCCTTTTTCATGTAACGTAACCAATTTATCCTTCTAAATAAATGGAATTGCCTTTCAATTTAAATTTATTTGATATACTTATGAACTTATAGTTTAATTTTCGAGTAGGACGGTTGTTGAGTAGCAGTAGACCGTGCACTTAAAATTTTCTTCGAAATAATTTAAAGATTTTTTTGGTTATATCGGAATTGCGTTAAACAATTATGAAAATAATAGTATATTATATTGTAACTCAACACGATTTGCCCCTTATCGCAACGACGAAACTTGTTATGCAATCATATTAATATTCGATTACCCCATTAAACCCATTATAGATCCTTTTTATGTTCGTTAACTATGCTACATTGTCCCAAAAACTGTGAGCAAACATGTAAATATCCATTGGAAATTAACTTTAACTTTGAAAAGAATTGGATAAGTAAAAAGAAGAATATTGAATATTTTTTACAATATCATGTTTTTATAAAAAGGAGAAAAAATATATTCAATCAGTTACAAATATTTTAACTTTAAGGGTTTAGTTTCTTTTCAACACGAAAAAAACTAAGCAGGAAAACTTGATTATTGAACTTATTCAAAAGATACTTATAATATGTAGGACTTCTGTAATGTGAAATTTTGTTTTCAGGAAAGAAATTTATGCAAAGAGTCTAGTCAATTTAAATTGACCTATGCAAAAGTTAAACTAATATTTTATTCCATTAGTTTAATGAATGCCTAAAGGGAATTCGAAAGCAAATTGTGTGCTTCGATAGCTCATATGAAGGTTGGGTTGGCATCGTAACTAATCTAATCTAAACGGGCCAATTTAATTTAAATAGTTTCTACCAACGACTTGTAAGAACTTTTCAGACAGAAAGTGCAGCGATAACTGAATTTGTGACTATTAGATTATCAATCAAAAATTATTTATCTGGTTTAAATAATTATGGTAGATTGCGAAATTCGTTTTGGCTGATGGAAGTAGTAGTAGGCAAAGTATGGAACGTTATGCGAGAGCATTTTATCCATATATTGTTTTCTCAATATGAATGGAAAAGTGAACAAGATTGAACAACTATATCAATAATTTCAAAGGGAATTGAAAAGAATGCAGCTTTAGTACGATGGTTTCTGTGTGTATTCACCTTATAGCACAATATATTGAAACGTAAACATTTGGTTAAATATCATCGCGGGTATTTAGTCGATAGCTTGTTAAATTTACGTTGAAGCTCTTATCTTACAATTAACTTCCAAAATTCTGTATGCCAATCATCTAGAATGAGTGAAGGAGAGAACCCTGTATTTAAATCGGCAGTTATATTTTTAGTTTTCTTATGCGGAGCTAGGTAGTTATTGTTTCCACTATCCCGTCTGTCTTTGTGTGTGTGTGTGTGTGTGTGTGTAAACACGATATCTCAAAAACTCCTGGACCAATTGATACCAAACTTGGTACACAGGCACCTTAGGTCAAGACCTTCTATTTGATTGAATTTTATACCCAGGGGTCAAACCTGGCCTGAGATATGGCGGTCACAAGGTCACATGCATTTTAAATGGCAATTTTTTGTTTTTCAATTGTCGATTCGGATGCAGGACCAATAGCTGATCAAGTAACATGCACACATATACGGATATGTACATCATATTCCACGCCGCATCGGTGGTTTAATATCAGAATTTTACATTCTTCTCGTTCTTTCTGAAGCTACAAATTCAGAGCCACAAGTAATCTTATTGAAATATTACGTCTGCGTTTGTTTTGTTTATGTTCGGGCCAGTTGATCCTGAGCGATAAAATAGTTTTGGTTAGGTAGGAGAAGATACAAATTTGCGCAGTTTAGTTTTTTGAGTAGATGTCAAATACATAGATGTTCAGTTGTCTGACCATGTATTATTTCTGTACAATACACGATGTAGTTTTCAAAATGTTCAGCATTGGTTTTTTTAATAGTTCGCATAAAATTTATCTACTATTAAAACGACTATTTTCCATGTAATTTTTTGCCAGAATTTCTTCAAGTCAACAAACGCATTTATCAAGCTGAATCTAATAATGGTTATTATTTCCTACTACTTAGATTTGGCACTCCGGCAGATAAAAAACACGAAGAATTTGCAGATAGTTCTTGGATTCATAACCATGATAATTATACCATCACGTGTCTCAATTTATTTTTACATATAATTATGCCACTTAATCACGTTTATCGTAAGTCGATGGCGTGGCGAGTTACAACCCCGCTTGTAAAACAGTAGCCCACAAATAAAGCACGCTTGTAAAACTTCTTGTAGAGCTACTACTTTACTATGTCTAAAGCCATGTTCTAAAATTCCAAATATTTCAAAAAGAATCAGCCCTTCTAAAATATTAATGTATTATTTAGTTTTCCAAGTACTATACGCACTAACTTTAGTGCGCTTTGTTTCATCTCAAAACGATAAATACTCAAAATATCAGTCCTCGGATTTCTTCTTAAAAAGAAAGTGGGACACCGTTCCAAATAATTTTATCGAAAATGTTTTAATATTTTTAGTGTTTAAATTAATATTATAAACTACGAAGGAGTTGACACAAAACATAAAGGAAATTTTAACATTCCCGTGGTTCTTTCAAAAGTTGATATGGTCCACGTAAAATTTATAAAATCGTTTTACAGAATTTGAGTACCCTTTGAGCCACTATACAAAATACACAAAAACGATTCATTGTAGCCACTAAGGAACCGCAAAGGAAACTCTTTCCATGAGTCAATTTTGGTACAATCTCAGTTGGATTTTTCTTTTGATTGGAGTTTTAGTCGACTGAATTACTTTAACATGGAGTTTTAAATATTACCCAGAACTCACACTCATTATTGGTATACCTGTAGGATTGTTTATGCTAGATACGGTGTACAGTTATATGGATGCATTAAAAGAGCCTTTGAGGGAAATTGAAAATGGTGAAATGAACTTTCTGCGTGAGTTAAATGAATGTGTAGGTGATCCCGTGTAAGCCGACGGTAACCGGGCATAAACTCCACAAGTAAAAATCTCCACCGCGAAATAAGCTCCACTTACATAAATCTCCACGCACAACAATCCTCACATACAACAATCTCCACACACAATAATCTCCACGTACCTAAATCTCCATACACGAAAATCCCCAAAACACAAATCACCACATTCTAAAATCTCCATGTACCAAAATCTCCACAAATTATGAAGATTTTTAAATGAAAAATGACTTATTTAAGTTATTTCTAGACGGACAACGCCAATCCTAATATTTTTTAATCATCTCATTAATCATTTGACAAGAGGAATCTAATGGTAGTAGTCTGATCTAACTCCGACCAGTTGACCCTCTATGTGCCAAAAATTAAAACGATTCAAAACATGGCGTTCTTTGCTGATCTCAGCTAGTAAAATAAATATGGTTTTGAGTCTACTTTACGGTCAACAAATCCGACCCAACTGTCATAACGGTGATTCTGTAGGGTCGAAAATCCAAACCAACTCTCAAGAATAATAAGTTAGGTTGCAAATCCAACCTAATCCGCAATACGATATTGTAGAGCTGGGTTAAATACAACCCAACTCTCAAGTTAATATGATTTGTTGTTAGGTTCGGTTAGAACACATTTGGTTAAATATATAGGACGTTGGAGTACGCATTTAAATAGCGTTATGTGATTGCCTAATTTAATGACCCTTTCCTTGAAAGATAATTCACGCGTGCAAAATTTTGAAGTCACAATTTGTGTTGTAATTGGTTTGCTCGTTTTTCACGTGACCTGCCGAGTGATAGAAGCAATGCTGATGAAGGCTTTTCTTGATGTAGTATTTAATCTTTATTTCTTAGCACCAACAGTACAATTGTTACTATTTCATTAGATGCTTTTAACTTTTTTTTGATAAAGGTGCATGGTGCATGATAACACAGTGATTTATCATCGTAATATTATGGAGACATTAGAACTGGAGTTGTCCGTCTAGAAATAACTTAGATGAGTCATGAACAGATCAATCATTTCTTCAATTACAAATGCTATTGCTTTGAGGAGATTTTGGTACATGAAGATTTTAGAACGTGGATATTTTTATTTTGGAGATTCTCGTCTGTGGAGATTTAGGTGCATGGAGGTTTTTGTGTGTGGAGCTTGCTGTATGTGAGGATTGTTGTTTGTGGAGATTTATGTAAATGGAGCTTATTTCGCAGTGGAGATTTTTACCTGTGGAGCTTATGCCCTAGAAGCGTAAGCCGACGGAAGCTAAATAGAATAGAATTTCAATTCGTATGGACACTTGGCACTGTGTTGCGTTATTTAAAGAATAAAAAATCACAAATATCTTGTAATCGAATAGAGTAAAATAAGGAGATTTTTAGAAGTGCTTGGAGTGTGAATGAAACACACATTCGCTGGGCTAAAGCACCTATTTATATAACGTCATGTGTCGTTTTAACAGGATTAGTTGCTCTTTTTGGAATGCTTAAGCTTTTGTATGGATTTGTTAAAGTAAATGTTAAAAGAAAGAAATTTCTTGTCTAGAAAATAGCAACTCATCATTGTTTTAACACATATCTTGAAAATCGGTGTTGCTAAATGGTCAGTGGCACTCTCAACGTGGTTTAGTAATTCGATTTGGCTGCCAGTTGAGTTTCAGTGAGGATACGCTAAGGGACTACTTAGATGCTTTGGTCACGAATGTTACTGATGCTGTTTCGTTAATTGGTCCATAGAAATTTCATAAGTTAAAGATATATGAGTTATTATAATACTAATCTATAATCATATTTTAAGTGGGACAAGATGTCACGGATTGCTAAACCCTATGTTAAAACCCATGCTAAACCCAAATACAATGCTAAACCCAATAGTTAAAACTTAATTGCTAAACCCAATAGTTAAAACTTAATTGTTAAACCCAATAGTTAAAACTTAATTGCTAAACCCAATAGTTAAAACTTAATTGCTAAACCCAACAGTTAAAACTTAATTGCTAAACCCAAAGCTAAACCCATGTTAAATATCTAAGTGCTAAATCCATGTGAATAAATCAGATGCTTAACCTGTGCTAATTAACTACATGCTCATCCCATGTTAATTAACTAAATGCTAAACCCCAATTAATTGAAATTTATATATTGAATCGCAGACAAAACAACAGGTTAATGAGTTTAAGTGCTAAGCTTTATGCCAGAACCCACGTTAATTAAATTGAAATGCTAAATCATGCAAACCACATTGAATAAAAATTATTAAATTAAATCTAAGAAATAATAAACGCCTGTGCAAAACCTTTTACAAAACCCCATGCTAAATCTTTTGCTTAACCAAATGCTAAACCTCATTCCAATACCCATTCTCATTTTATATTAAATTCATTTTCCAAAATCATATGTGGTTCAGCATCAAGTTGGTTACCGTAAACTCAAAAGACATGCTGTTTGCCGTTTAGTATTTTTCTCAAAATTTCCGGGTCTCCATAAAATTAACGGGTCACTTTTAACTAACCGCACCGCGGTACTGGTTGTGTATTAAAATAAATGACTTTTTAGTTATCTAAAAAACTAATTGGATAATCTACATTCTAGTTCTTAAATTAAAGTTCAGAGTAAATCATCATTTATCAGGACACGTATGTAGTCAATTTTAGCTGACCGCATTTATATAAAACGTTGGTTTTTTGAGAATAATTACCTGACCCAATTAAATACGAAATCAAATTAAATTGTAGCATATATGTAACATATAAATATTATATCGTTCGTGTGTAATATTTCTTTAGGTTGTTCTCAACTTGTGTAATACCAGTTTTAATAGTTTATATAAAAAATATTTTTATGTCATGACGTTGGCATGGTTTTTATTTTAGTCCAATTATGTGCTAACGTAACCACATAACCATAACAATTTCTTACCAAGTATGAGTATTCAATATTAAAATCGAATATAAATGTAGTAAATAATAAAACATTTACAATATTTGAAAATAAGAATAACATAGTAACATACTCTTGTAGCTGTCAGGTAATGAAGAGGACAACCTACAGTAAGGGCTTCTAGTTCAAAACTAGATATCAACCCTTAGGTGCCTACAAATTCTAAAATCTTAGTAACCTTTACTATACATAAACATGGCTGGCGCTGATGGAATTCCAAGAAATGAAATCGGCACCCCACTTGTAAAACTAGCTTATAAACTGCATTGCCTTATATTTAACAATTTTTATTCATACCCTCTAATTTTTCATCTTAAACGAAACCATATTTCCGTTTCTGTGGATAGCATATTTAAACTAAAGTATATTCCATGGCTTATATCGGTCGTACTGGTTACCATTTTTATTGATTTTAATTCCTGCGTAACGGTTCTTTTGCTAAAATTCTTTCACCGTAAAACGGAAATTGATGTAGTTGCAATAGTGTGTGCTATAATGGGAGGATCCTCTTGGTGTTTTGAATGGGCAACTTACTTAACTTACTGTAAAGCACCTGAAATGGAAACTCTGATGAACCAACTATTCGTTCTGGAAAGATTTTGTGAGTTTTTCAGAACAAATATAAAAACCTCTTATTATCTCTATATATCAGTTTTTCTAAATTGTAAATACATTTCATAGATTACACGCCCAGCAGTAAGAAATCCTGGGACTGGCATGGTCTATTCTTAATATCGTTTAATTTGGCATTTATTCCCGTAATCTGGGTGTTTCCAATTTTTGCAATTGTAACTCAAATGGATCCACTGTACTATATTTTCGAGCTATTTTTACCGTCATCACATAATCGAAGCTTGGGCCTTAGTCAGGCAGTTTTTTTGATTAGGTTATTCCTGGGTTTTGTGGGGGGCTTTGAATTTGCACGTTTTCATCGGTTGTCCTTTCTGGTTTACCATTTTTTACTTGCACATTGATAAATTGTATGAAACTACTTATCAAACAATCTTTAAATCCTAAAAGAACACTACGGCTGTACAAACAATTAAGAATCGTGATGAAAACAAGTGATTATTTTCTACGTCACTTTGTTGGGCTTTGTGTAGTCTTTACTCAAGTTATGATTGTCATCCTGTTGTGGATGGTGCTCAAATGTTGGAATATATTGCCTATAGTGATGACATCATGCTTTCTTTTAATTGGAGTAATTGATGTACTTGGGACGTATCTTTATTTTACTACAATTGTCAAAATATTTACAAATAGCAAAAGAATTATCG
>JAQFZG010002228.1:0-17423 GCA_034695465.1 Entomobrya nicoleti
AAAAGTTTTACGCACATCATGCCATACGATTCAAGGAAGATGTTGACTTTAGACTATTATGATGTATGATAAAATGAAATTGAAAATTGGTACGTGGTACTCATTCCTCCGATTATCTATCGTCTTCACTACTCCTCAGCCAATATTCGACAGAAGTCTCACGTTCCATATAATATTCTAATCAAGTTATTTGCGTATTATCTGATGAGTTTGATGGGAGAAGCAAAAAAAGCAAAAGCTGAGACATGAACACTTCTTTATAAAAAAAAGCATGTATGCTAGTTGGCTTTAGCTCATACATTCATTTATGTGGCTATGGCTAATGTGATGATTACGTTTTATGGAGTTCATTGTCTAGCTAGATAGATAACTAATGGTTCCTTGTCTTGTATTCTTCACTTGCTCTATGCTAACATTCAATTGGCAATTTATTCTGTTGGAATACAATATAGAATCGTAGTAAAAAGAAGTCCAGTACGTACATCTCAAAGTCACTCTCTTGCGACTCCCTTCTACACAGCTTGTCTCTCATCTTAGCGAAAATTAAAGACTGTGATATGTTCATGGCGTGTTATACAAGAACAAGGTACTTCTTGGAAGTTTGTAATAAAGATTGGGGATGGGCAAGTGAAGTCGTCAATTCATTTTTGCACATCTGCATTTAACATAATTGCTATGTTGTATGTAATTGGGTTTATCGTTTTTGTTTGCGCATGTTTTTTTACAATGCACCTAAAAAGCCACCTGTTATATCAATATTTTTTTATCTTTCTCTTTTATTTCAATTCAAGTGAAGTGAGAACAATATCTAGCTTGTTCACTTTTAATCACTTGAATCTTCAAAATTATAATTATAACTATAGCACTATAACTATAGGGTAGTTAGCAAATAAGGCGCGCTGTTGCAATTGCCTTTTATTTAACCTTTAAGCTTTTTTTAACTATTCATACAAAATAGTCTATTAAACTTCCTTTCTCTTTGGAAAAATCTTGACTCATGATATGACTAATTCATTTTCGTATATTTAAAAAAAACTTCATTGCTGATCACCTTCCAGTAAAGTCTCCTACACTTTATTGTAAAACGTTCAGCATTTTTTTTTAACTGCATCACACCATATTGCATTTCGTATTGACTGCTGCTGAATAACAAACCAGACAGGATGCAAGTTCACTAAACATGCTTAATATGGAAAAATATTACTAAAAATTGCAGAAAAGCAGAGTAAATTGACTACTTTTCTGCTGATTTCAGACTCAGACTTTACAATCATAATCATCTATTTGTTCCGTCGAAATTACATTATGCATGCAAACATACATGATAATAATAATACATATTTACCCTCCATCACCAGCATCTATTAACTAACCAACGCAAACCATTTTTTTTTCACTCATCAATCGTCATACACAGAAAAGTACACTTAACTTTTAAACCAATAATAATAATGGCGGTGGTGCTATTTGCTGCGTTATAACAAAAGTATGAAATATGCCTTTTTTACACCGACCACACCATTGTTTTCAGTCTTCGTCGTCATCACATCATCATCGTCATTACACATTATCCAAATTAGTTCCTCATATACGTTGGTAGTCAAAAGCCATTCTCCGACTTATATCACACGTCATACCAAAAAAGAAGAACGTTTATACTTCTTCGTCCTTTTCCATGACGACCTCATTTCCATCTAGTTCTTCATTCCATGTTCCAACTATCTGCAGTTGATTTCGAGATTTTTATTTTCCTTTTTCGCCTATTCTGTTCCGCTATTTTTCTTGGTGCTGATGGTGCAAAGGAGATAATCCAATTTGTCGTTTGGCCATTACCCTCTATTTCTATTCAATTTATTTCCATTTTGTCAAGTTCACTCACACACATTAAACCATTTTCGTAGAACCAACTACATATATAATATATCATGTACTCCTAAAAATAAAAAAAATCATAAGTGTTCTTGCTTCAAGTCCCAATCAATGTGCAACTTGAGTTGGTAGTTGATGAAAGAATATTGACTTGTCTCCTTGTCTGTTTTGTTGTGGTTTGGTTTTAAGATTGAACGCAAACGCAACGCAGCACTAACGCATGTTTAATTTGCACACACATGATATATTCCATCATACCAGTGACCAGAGCAGATTTTTGAATAGTAGTTGAGTTGTGTTGGAGTTGTTCATTGTTCCATAATTGGAATAGAAGCTAACAAGTTGAGAAGGATAAGGTGAAGGCGCTTCGCTACTTGAAAATAATACTGTGCCAAAGAGATTGCCATTGCCACTTGCCAGCCACTATTGCCAGTCCGTACCATACAGTAAGGTGGTTTGCGCAAAGTAGATCATATTCATGAGAAAAAAAGATAGACAATTGGTTTTGTTGTCCAGTCCACTCAAGTTTCCTCATTTACGTCTGGTGTCTTGTGCTACTTTTGTCGTGTCGTCGTGTGCTGTTCTTGTAGAGCCACTTCACTTTGTTGCTGATAATTCCTTGTCAGTTTTTAATATCCTTGTGTTCTCAGTCCACCTATTGAACTGTCTGTTGTGTGGGGTGAAGTGCGGCAGTGCGTTGGATTTATTGTTTACTTTTTGATTTTCATTTTAGTAGAACTATTTTGAAAAATAGGCTTCAAAATGGGATTCAAAGTTTGTAAGTGGATTGTTGTAAAAGTAGCACATAAAATAAGAAGATGCTATTGTTTTTGCTTTTGCTTTTTATTAAGTAAACTAGAATATATTTATTACATGGTTTACACAAATTGATAATTTAAAAAATAAGCTATTCATAAATAAAATAATCGTGCTGATACTGATCTGATAATGTTGATTATTTTTCAGGTATTTTGGTAGTGGCAGCGTTGTGGCAGGTGCTACCATCCACTAGTACAAAGATGGCGGATATCAATCAGTATTTTCCCGAAATTCATAGGGAGATTTCTAAAGTTACCTGGGCTCATGCTGTAAACAATCATGCAACACTGATGGAGGCTCTTGGAGGTAATGTTTGTTGGAAATTGAAAATGTTGGATTTAGTAAAAAAAACTGATTGCAGCATTTGGCATTTGAGGGTCATTAATGGTTCCAACCAGACTTCATGAGTGGTTTACTTATTTTAATGGGTTAGAAATGAACTGCTGCTATCTGAACAGTTGCAATATGTAAAGTTCATAATACACCAACACTGTGCATATCAATTTTAATGTACATGTCTCATGTATACGCGAAAGTAACAGATTAAGTTGAAGGAACCTATTATGTAGAATGAAATGTGAATAAACACTAGCTTTTAGACATACAGATAATTTTTGTCAAGGTCATAAATGTTGGAACGCTTGAGTGACCCTTTTTGTCGTAATTAAGCTGTATTTTATGACTAATCACGATTTTTTATGTTTATTTTTTGTAGATGACAATATAATGATGTTAGAAGCCGACATTTTAATGGGTTACCACGAGCACTTCCAAGATATGCAGCCGATCATGGCTCATCCCCCTTCTGAGTTGTCTGATCTCACCTTCACTCAGTTCCTAGATGGAGTCTTCCGTGCAACGAAAGTAGAAGGAAAGCGGAAAGGAATCAAGCTTGACTTCAAGGATATTGAGGCAGTCGAGCCTTGCCTGAAGCAACTGAAATCCCGCATTGAAGAGCCAGGCTCACCCTCCATTCCAATCTTCATCAATGGTGACATACTCCAAGGACCTGTTAATGCTACAAAGAAACCACTGAATCCTGAACGATTCATTTCTCTTGCCAAAGAGTACGCACCATTCGCAGTGTTATCCATTGGCTGGACCACCCGCTACGGTACTGACGACACCTCTGACGAAATTCGTGAGGGGAAGTACAACAAGTTGCAGATGAAAGAGATGCTCAAAGTTCTTCGAGTTCATGGTGGAGATCCTCCAGTATTCCCACACGTTACCTTCCCAGTTCGTGCTGGACTCGCTGCAGAATCGATTGAAGAACTACTGTACCTGACCAGCCGCGTACGCACAGACAACAGTATCACTTTGTGGTCTCCAAAAACTGATCCCGTTAACCGAAAAGCGCTTCAGATGCTGGTTCATCAGCTTACTAACCGTCATTGCTTCATTGATCTTCCTTTCTCCATCGAAGAGGATGAAAGCATGGATGACAATCATGTTCACGAAGGTCATCCCCAACAACTTGAGGGTAGGGGACATTCAGAAGGAGAGCCTGCAATGACTAGTGGTGCCGTATCATATACGTCATTCTTTTCAGTGCCACCTTATCTTCCAGTGATTGCTTTTGGTGTTATCACTACAATCCTAATCGCTTATCGAAGACTTTAAAAGCACTCTAATAAATATATTTTTATTAAAATAGCCATGTGGAGATATCCAAATAAAGATTCATTGTTTTGCCTACTTGGTTAATTAAATATTACTAAAATGTTACTTTGTATTTTTAATTTGTTTTTCGTTGTGCACACGTATTTTAAAATGAATGCAAAAGAATAATTGTTTTAACTACTTTTAAATATAATGCCTTTATGCATGGCTTGTTTTCTTCAGGCATTAAATACAGAAAGATATAACTGGTCTATTATATATTTTTTGGTTTTTATCGAAACTTGAGATTTCAGAATGTTGTATAAACTTTATTTAGTGTTTCCTCTAGACTTTCAACTTCACTCGATAGCTCTGGTATATGTATCTTCAGCAGTAGCAGAAGATCTCTACTCTCAATAGTCTCAATTCATCGCAATCTCAATTCCATGTGCTTGTTTACCTCTTTTAATAGTCTATGCATATGGTCAATGCTATGGTCTGTGATTCGGGTTTACTTTAAGATTGATCTGATGTTTTAAGAAATTTTTGTTTGTTAAATATATTCCCTGGGAATTGTTAATATTATTCTTCAACTAGTCTTAAAAGTCAAACCTAGTCTGAGATAAGTGTTAGTATGATAATAAGTAAGTCGTAATTTGTTTTTATCATTGATTAGGTGATTGTTTGGTACTTTATTGTTAGATACGTAGTTGATGATAGTCGGTCTTTAATTGATATGTTTACAGTAATGTATCTAGCACACTGAATGATGAAAATAAAGAAAATCCAAATCAAATTGATTAACAATGCAGTTTTTATGTGCGAATAACAATATTTTTATTCATTTTTAATCCAATGTAGAAGAACAATTCGCCAAAGTGTTTTATTTTTATTATTAATTTCACCCGGCAGCTGACATGTTATGTGTGGTGTTAGGCAAAAGGCGCTGATGTGATAGCATTCTGTATAGGCAATAGTGTCAAGTGTCACAACTTTTCAAGACAAATTAAACTGTTTTAAAGGTTTCCAACGTCACCGTTAATTCACATTTAGTCAACAATAATGTCCCAGACAAAGTAAGCACATAATTAAGTGGCAACTATTGACAAAGTAAATTCTAATTACTTTTCTCTGATCATCTGTTAACCAAGTTGTGATTTTTAAATAACCATTAACTACAAAAATGTATGTCAATGTTAATTTTTACATCAACTCTCAATTTTTGCACATTATTTTAGAACATCGCCCACAAACCCAATCGCTTTTCAAATTTCGACGACTATTACCATCGATAGAATAGGGTTGGTAGGCAAGGAGTTGATATTCGCAGTATGCAATGAAACCTTCACTGGAAAAATAAAACAACCTGGCCCAGTTCTGTTGACTAAATTAAAGTGGGATCACCACAACATCAAAATGAAATTTTTTATGGAATTGTTGGAGGATTCACAAAACTTTGAATACAGATTCAAATTTCTGACAGCACTTTCAGGGATCCCTAAAGAAGTAGAAAGTGATGGAAGCGACGAGATTTTTTATGTTTCTTCTTTTAAGTTTGACATGAAATTCGGTGACAAGTGGGAGGGTGATGGTAAGCTGACATTATAACTAATGTTATACAGTATCACAGGTTTGCTAGTTGGGTTTATTGTACAAAAATCACGATTTTAAGAATACCTTTTGTGTCTCTTGTGTTGCCCATTGCCCTTCAAGATGCCCAGGATATCACACTTGGAAAATCTGCACAAGACTTAACAGAAGTGGAATTCGGTTTCACTGATATTCTTAATACAGCCGAGGTCACTATAACAGCAGATTTGATACGACAAAAGAAGCTTTAATAATCCTGTTAACAGAACATAACGTTGAACGTCGTGTTTCTTTTGAGGTAAAATTATTTTCTTTTAGTTGTGATTTACCCCACAACGTGTCTCACGTCTCCTCTTGGCCGAATTCATGGTAACGCTTTTTCTTTCCTCTATTATTTTTAACTAGCTAGTAGCTTAAAGTTTAAGCCTTGAACTCTTTCGTTTCCTACACTTACAACTTACAACTTACCATTAGACACAACAGCAACAATGAAAGAATTGATGTTGCCTTAAATGTACTATTTCGAGTGAAAAAGCATTCGTCTTCATATTTATTTATTTGTTGTGTATGTGTAATGTAGCTTATCGTAAAGACACAAATTCTTCAAAACACACTAGATGTTAAAATCGGTGTGATAAGCAAAAAAAACATTTTTGACTGACACCAGAGGTCCATTTGAGGCATCATGGAAGAATAGATCTAAACAACCCGTGCCATGTAACAAAATTCAAAAATTCAGTTCTAAACTGTTTATTTTTCGGTTTAAATAGGTCTATCCATCCAGTTGAATGTATGTAGTATGTATACCTTGTCATGAAAGTAGTAGCAGAAAAATAAGCTATTATTGTACGCATTTTTACTGGACTGTGCAACTAAAATAAGAAATTACCGGAAGGAAGGAACTGACTATGCTTAAGTAAATCACGTAAAAATATTTAGTTTCGGAAAAAGAACTTTATTTTATTGTACATAAACACAAAAATATATTTTTTTTTGGAGGAAACCTCTCGTGTGTTCATTCTTTAGTAGCGTCAGATAAAGTGTAAGTGTGCGTTGTCATTTTTACTCAAGTGGTTCTCTCTCTCAAAAAAAAACTCTCCATTTCCTTCTTGAGTTATCCTCGTCATCAGCAAAAAAAAGAGTTACCCTGAAAAAGAAAGAGTTAAGCTTCCATTTCCTTCCATGCATTTTCTTTGGCATTTTTGCTGCTTGGCAAAGATTTTTTTGGAAGATCATCGTTAATGGTGCGTGTAGTAAACTTCGCTCCACACACACTCCACTCCATACAAAAACCTATACGCATACTTTTTGTACATAAGAAACAGCATGAAACTTACCAAAAACTTTGTTAAAAACGCATAAAAATGGGATTGTGTGTGCGTAAAAAAATGGTGTTTTAGAATACGATGAGATGATATCTTAATACTTGGTTTTGAGAGGCGGTTATATAGTTTTTTTCTTAATAAAATTCACTTTTTTCAGTTGGACAAGAAGTTTAAGGAGAATTTGTTCTGGTGGTGGTGATGCCGTTTTCTTCATTTTTTTTGTATAGGAAAGGTTGTTTGTGTAAAAAGCTTTTATCATACTCACAACACATGCTATTAAAATTTCCAGGATTTTATAATAGTCAGGAGATCATTTTGCTCTGTTAAGTTATGCATGACTGTGTAGACTGCATAAATGCCAGATTCGCAAATCTTTAAAAAAAATACTTTTAGTTCAACTACAATAATTCATTTCTTACCATTAATTCAGATATTCCATTTTGTACAAGAAGTCGTTACCTAACTCATCACGTTGTTATAATAATAAAGGTTTATGATTACTTTCCTATTCACAAAATCACAATCAGTCAGTGGTAGAGAGACGACCTTCCAGTTTTTTTTATCAATATCTACATCCTTAAAGAAATATAATTCCTCTGCAACTGTGTTGAGACTATCTTCATTTTTTTGGCATTTTAAAGTGTTGTATTGATAAGAGAACATGAAAAACAATGCGCAAAAATTGAAGTTTGCAACTTGGTCCATGACAATTAATATTATGACGACTTGTTTTTTTATGGGTATGTGTAAAAGGGTTAATTATTTCTTCGGAGAATAGTGATTTTGGTGATGATGGGTGAAACTAATTGATCAACAACATTTCCATAAAGGATAACCCTTTTCGTTTCAGAAGACGTACGGATTTGCATATATAAAAAAGTGTGTTTTTGCATAAGATGCTTATTTTGGGATGCTAGTTGTTTCACGTACTATAAGTAATATAATATCTCTAGTACTATTTGTACTATTTTCTTTCAATGATTTAAATATTGTTTGATGCAAGTCAGGTAGGATTTTCGTCATTGTCATGAGCAATAACATTGTTTCTGTTTTTGTGCTGTCAATAAAGCTTCAGAACAAACCTTTTTATTCTCTCTCTCTTTCCCCCTTTAATAGTTATAATCATCAGCAAGATATATAATTCTAAAGTATAAATAGCAAACTGTCGCTGTGACATTGACAGTTAAGTATGAAGTAATAATAAACATGCGTGCGTGTAGTCGTCGCAACAGCCAAATGTAATCATCGATGGAATTTACAGCACGAAGTGCGTGTGTCTATATCAATGCATTTTTATTTGGGTACATGCATGCAAGTATGTCTTAATCAATGCGAAGGTTGAAGGTCTCATTTACTTTTTTTTCAGATGGCAAAATAGGAGGAATACAAGTTATGGATGAAGTAAATTTCCGACGCTAAAAATAATTAAATGGCGCGTGCAACTGAAGATATTTGTGTCTCTTTTCAAAGAACTTGTTCAAGTGTAAAATGTATAATCTTATCTATTGTTTCTATTCTGCCTGAACAGTAAAAAGGTGTAAGCATGGCCACCTCACTAATTTACGTTTCATTTTTTTTCTTCGTTGACAAAATTAGAAGTAAAAAAATCTCAGCAATAAAAAAGTGCGAAAACATGTTTTTGTACAATTAAATTCCTCATGGCTGCTTTCTTATGTGCAAATTTTGGAATTCCAAGGATAAAGCTATTCACATATGTATTTTTTTGAAAATGTTAATTACGTTATTCGAATTTATGCTGAGTTTGAAGTAACCATCTGTTTCTGAGGCGCAAATCAAACATCAAACCAAACAAGTCTTCAGTTATGCCATATAGACATACGCACAATATTTCAGTAATTGTTTCGTTACCAATTTTTAAATAGTAAATAGGGCTTGTAACTTTGTAGGATGTTCAATATGGATGTAGATGTAGCTAACTTGTATCGATCGTAAAATATCAATTACGCATGATGCCATCACGTTTGTTACGCACACGCACATAAAATGTCCAACCATTGCGTTTCCTTCCCATAAATGAACTAATTGTACTTGTATATGAAACGACTAGGTTTGCATTTTGTGTAATAAGTATAGTAACTCACTGTTTTAATGGTTCATACAGTATACACAGGTCGGTCACTTAAAAATTAAAAACGAACATTGTATAGTTTAACGACTTTTGTCACCCAACTTAACAGACATGTTTAGTACACGGCCTCATCAACTTCCTTTTCCTCTTTGCTTAGTCGTCGTCGTCGTTAACATTAGCTTGTTGCTGGAAAGAGCCAGACTAAGAAAACGAAGTAAAATCTTTCGGATTATTACCGTCGTTGTAGTTAAATCTAAGACTGTTATATATTCAAAGTTCCATCTCTTTTGTTCATTTGAAATGCTAACGACGATGCTTTTAAGTGACTCAATGAAAAACAATAAAGAGGATTTGAGATCACATTACGATGAAATGAACCCAGAAACAAAACACAGATTTTGATGGCTTGTAAAGCAAGCTTTTATGCAATTTGTACAGCAGCGCTAACATTTTTACGAGGCACGACTCCTCCAACTTTATCTTCCTTTTCTAGACATTACATTGTGATTTCGATGTAACATTATTATGTTAACTAGCCTCATAACAATATCATCACCACAAGGTTAATCCTGTTAATTTCTGAGAAATATAAACTGCACGCAAAAAACAACGACGATGTTGTAAAAACAGACATTGCAAGTTAGACGTGTAGACAGATAGAGGTTCAAGGTTAAAACCCCCTGAAGTCATTTGAACTTTTTTGAATTTGAATTGAAAAGAGGAAGAAAGGCTGAATTTAGGTTTATTTTGAAAAGATCGTATTTTAAGCTTTTATTACCATTTCGTACAAGCAAGTTAAGTAAAACATATAAAAAGCCAGAGAGAGGTCAACAAGGGTCAATATTTTGTTTGTTTATTGAAATAAAAACTGTGATCGTTATCATATTATCACGATCGTTTTTTATTACTTGACTTTAAAAAAAGTGAAAATGAATGGATCATTAAATTGGATAAGAAAAATTGATGGGAAGATCGGGACTGCTATTAAAACGGGGAGAACTGAGTGTGCACACAATTGAATAGAGCAGCAGTTTCTCAATGAGCTATCAGTCTACGCACACATGCGTGCCATTTTTCATAATGATTTGTAAAGCAGTTCCTTAATCTGTTCATTGTCGAATAATGGTAAATTTTATGCTCGCCACCTCTCCAGATAAAGATCAAACCGAGATATTAAAATAAACCAGTTTTAAAGCCATTACTACATGATATTTTCTATATGGTAATGTACCATTTAATAAAAAATTGAAATGTCAAAAGTCACTTGTGCTAGTTTTGATATGATACAAATGCAGCATCCTCTGCGTTCCAACTAGAATTTTTTTCGTTAATGAAATGGCTCCCACGCCAATTCAAACACAATACAATGCATCATCATAAAACGTGGCAATGATTGTATCATTCGATTCGATTTTAACAAAAACCTTGCAGATTTGTCATTTAAAAAATGCATTTTTCAGTCTAGCTAAGCTGTTTTTTGCATTGTATAACAGTTCAGGTGCATCCTCACATTTTTTGTAGCAGCAACATAAAAATAGAACGGAAGTGTTGTCACCCATTGACATCATGGCCAATCCAACAGTTCATGTGAATTCCTTGAATTATATATTTTTCCATTTGATACAGATAATCTTGTTTTCATTGATTTGAATTGCGTTTGATTCGCGTTGTCGAAAAGATAGGTTATGTCATAAATATTAACACGATATGGAATCACATCACCACTCCAATTTAAAATCTGTTTTAGCGAGAATTTCGCTGATTGCATATTACATCATCATTAACATCCTCCCGTAGATAATGCTCACGAGTATGCTTAGGTATTAAAAATATCAATATCCCACAATAATGGCTAATGCCAGAATGTCCAAACGACATTTCGCCAAATGCAAAAGGAGACACAAATGTTGAAATTAAGCTTCATGTTCAGAGGCGAAAAGCCAATGGCCAAGTTTTTTTATTTAGCCGACGGTATTGCAAGCAGAAATTTTTCTCCAACAACAAAATGTGAACATCTCCAGTTCTAAATTATATTTTGACAAAATGTTGCTTTCGCAAAGTTGCACTTTTAGCAAACTGTCGTTATCTGATACATACAAACTGTAGCAAAACATTATCGCTATCAGACTGATATTTTATTCCAAATATGCTTTTGTGTGTAAAACAATATGACAGTCCAGCTCAGCTACTTATACAAGCCCTTCCTACAACAGCAACTCTTCTGCTATTATGGCGTCGTCGCGTCATTGATATTATTATCCCATCATCATCGTCAATGCCACATCATATTTTTCTTAGAAAAATTGCAGACTTCATAGTTCTAAAATCCCTAATATCAGCAGACATATCAGGTTACAATGGGATAATTAAATTGGCGACACACCACACTCACACTAACACCTACTTTTAGTAGGTTGCAAAATATTTCAAATACTTTAGGTGTTAAATCATCATTATCTTCATACAATATCATGGGCAGGCATATAAATGTCAAATGTAAACTGTCAATTTTTTTGCTACTGTATACATATACCTACTGTTAACTATGCATGTTTTGCATTAAAATTATCCCCTCCTGTTCTCCTCCTCTTCCAACTTTTCCAAATGCATGAATGCGACTGTGAGCTAGGCATAAAAAAACAAATATTTATTTTGGCATGCTAAATTAAAAAATGAAAATTGTGCGTACGGTGGTGCGCTGTGTTATATACCTAAGTATATAGGTATATTAACGGCAACGCATGTCTGCACTGCACACATTATGTCGCCATTTACCTACAAATAAAATCATAATGGATAGAGCTGAAGAGCAGCAAGAATAACAATAGCAATAAAAAGTACAAACAAATCGTTGTTTGTTTGTTTTTCTAACGATGGAATGAATGAAGTGAGTAGTGGCGAGGTCTGAGGAGGTGACAAATTTAAATAGGTAGTGTTTAAAAATAAATCTTGAACTCTAAGAAACTGAGAGAGAGAGCGTCAATGAAATCACATTTAAAACTGTGTCAGCAGTGCCGTGTATGCGCTTTTAGGATTGTATATGATGTCATCATCCTTATCATCATGGCTTTCTAGTGAAACAAACCGTTTGAAATTTGAATTTTATGTTGCGTTTGTTATTAAGAGTGACAAATAAAATCACAATAACTGTCAATACCACATTTTTACCATTTGGAACTCATCAGTTCAATCTGCCCCAGTGTGTGTGCTAAAGCTAGATTTGGAATTATAGAGCCGGCTGTTGACTGTTATGTCATTTAAACAACTACAAACTATTAAGAAGAATCGTGTGTGTGTGTATCTACATCCAAAAAGATCCACGCAAATTTTGTGTACATGAACCCGTTCGTTTTTGTTTCTCGTAAAAACACCAACACTCAAAAAAATATCATATTTTGAAGCTTAATGCGTTTATCTACCTAAATATCATGCCAACCCATGACTGTGTGTGTGTGTGTCTATGTTTGCAAATGAGTTTGTTAACTTATTTCGACAGATTTTAAGTTAGCTCACTTCCTCCATCCTCATCTCTTCGACATCATCATCATTGCCACAAGAACAAAATTTGCGTTGCTAAATATACTCACACTCACAAAACAAAAAATTCCATTCCGGAGTGAAAGACGAGATGAGCCAGTCAAAAGAAAATATTTAGTTTGCTTACACAGTAATACAATATAATCTATCCGAATTTGAATTCTTTCTTCTCTTTGGAAAAAATAGACTAAATGTTTAGTAAAGAATGGAGTGGATATATATATATATATATTCATATATTTACTAAAATACAAAGACCTGATTACATAATATGCGTTACTCTTTTAAATATGCGTAATGATAAAAGGCATTGAATCCATGTATTTGTAAAAAAAACATTTATGCAATGTGCAATGCAACATAAACTGAATGCAATGCACATTGCAGCAAATTTATCCTGAGTCACTTCAATTTTGACTTTGCTTGTTTTTAAAAGACAACCTTTTTACAGTTTTTTTCTCTCTCTGTTATTTTTAGTAATATACAATGATATTCTTATACATATGCTTATAGTGAAGTATTTTCTAATCAACCAATAGTGCATTTTAATTTAAGTCTAGTCTGTTGCTGACTTTGAAAAAAAAATCACTGGCTCTGAATTTTGCTGATTTTGTGTGAGTAAGCTTATATTTACTTTAAAAAATGATTTACTCTTTTCTATTCATTTTTCAGATAAATAGATAGACGAAGGAGACACGCATTCATTCAAGTCCTTCCATTTGAGAATTGCAGTAACAAAGACAGCAGAGGGAAGAGAGAGAGAGAAGAAAACGCTTGAACACATCAAAATACTCACAGTCACTCATAACAACTCACAGATCATCTCATCTCACACTCTACTCGACAAAATCATCATCATTTACTCAAAGAAGAAGAGAACTCACAATATTTTTACTAGTTGCAGTTGGACTTAACAAGGCAACGTGCACCTCTCCGTTTATGTCTCTGTCTCTCTCACCTCGCATCTCACTGATGAAGCGCTTCTCCTCTCTGCCTCAACTCAAACTACCTTTTTGTGTTCATTGTTCACACAACGTTCTTCATTAACATCATCATTACAGTTTTTTTGGTGTTCCATAGTCTTCATCATAAAAAAATCATCATCAATCTCATTTTGTTGTTCGTGTATGACAAAGTGCAGACGCGATAATGGTCGTTTCGTTGTTCAAAAAATAATACTAAGTGGTCAGGGGAATCGAGACTGAAATGCAGTTTTTTATTTACTCTTTCAATCAACAAAGTCAGTAGTGAATTAGTGACCTTAGCCAATGAATTGGGCATTCTGTCCGGTTGCGGTGGTGGTAGTGGTGATAACAGTATAGTAGTGCAATTGACAGTTAGCATATATATCCAATTGACACGACGTTCTTGTCAATGATTTTTTACAGTTATTGTTGCAATTGTTATTAGCACAATGGTCATTATCAGTAACAATGTTTTTCTTACAAGCAATTGTACTTGAGATGCAACTGCAACGATTGTCATTAACAAGATGTGGGTATTGTAAAAAATGAATAATGATTTCATTCAGTACAACAATCAAGTTAATCATCATCAATAAATAGTCAAGCCAGCAAGCGTAAAAATAAAGTACTCACTTTAGTAAAAAATTCCCTTCGACAATTTCAGCCAAACATGGTCGTTTTGTTAAAGTCCCTTTCCCTTCTTGTCCCTCGTTCTTATTATTACGGTAGCAATAATCAAAATCAAAGTAGTCATAAAAATAATCAGTGTGCGCTGATTGAAAAATTAGGTCGCTGCACAAGAAGTGATAATAATAGTGTTTGTTCAGTAACAATGGCAGAAGTAGTCCCTGCACCACCGCCAAAATGTGTTCCTTTTCTGTTGACAATGATGAAGGTTGTGGTGTTATCAGTTGTTTGCTTAGTGGGTTTATTGTCTTTGTCAAGTTTTGGGGGAGGTGGTAGCTGCAGTGTTGAAGCGGTGGAAAGGGGAGTAGTAGGACACCAGCAGCAATATCAAAAGCAATGGTACAACTTGAATGGGAATGGAAATAGAAATAGTGGAGGCGCACGTGAAAGGCACGCTGTTTCAAGGAAACAACAAATTAATGGATCTGATGGAAGAGGTGAATCACGAACATTAGATCAGCTTTTGAAGAGATTGGATGGGGGAGATAAAATATCTGAGAGTAGTGGACGACGGGAACGACGGGAGGATAATGACAATAATCGGAAACAGGAAGGAAAGCGTAACCCGGAGGTAAGCAAGTATAATATTTTATGATAATTTAGCATAATTAATTGATGTAATGAATGCAATATAATTGGCAGTAGAGTATAAGACTTGATAACGGGAATGTTCATAAAGCATGCATTTTCTTACACGTACAGATAATAAGTTTTAATACGTTTTAAGATTATAAATTTGACAGTTGTGGATGTAACGAATGAACGCTTCCTTTTCGTAATATAAATTCTATGTAACCATCATCACTGATCTATTACGCTACTTTAGAATAAAAAAAATGGCATGCAAAACAACAAAAACGTGTTCCAGCGAAGAAGATGATTACTCGTTAGTTTTAGCTAGAATTTTGAGTGAGTGAATATGATGGATCACTTGAAAGAGATGCCAATGCCAACTAACTCTTCTTTTTTCTCCTCTAACTAACACATGAACACACACACCACCACTTCTCATCTTTTGCATACCAAACCCATTAAATTTAATTGACTTGAAAGACTTGAGTTCTCCCTAATTCTTTATTGCCTTTCGAAGTTGAGTGAGTAGTAGGGAGACACATTTCAATCAGTAAATTTACATGTCCATTACAGTAATATGCCATTTTTTCGTTATTTACGGGTGCGGGTGTCTGTTTAAACTTCCTTTTTTATATAACAAACACAGAGGAAGGATGCTGACGACGACCACCAGTCAGGAATGATAATGACGCTTCCTGGTACCGCCACCGCTGAACAACCCCATCCTCACTTTCAACCACGTGGTCCTGATAATCATCAAGTTAAGACCTATGAAGATGATGAAATTTCCGATGAAGAAGATGATGACGACTACTACGAATACGAAGATGTCGAAAACGGCCCTAACCTGTCCGCTGGCACAAAGAATGATAGAATGTCCCAATGGGTAAGTTCTAGTTAAATGGCTACGATATTGCGGTGAAACTTTCAAAAAGTTTAACCAATTCATTTTTACAGATAGTTCACTTGGTTTGGCATTTAACAAAAAGCATTAAAAAAAGTGTACAAATCTATCTGATCATCTCTTTGATATCACGCTTTTTGTTCTGATTTTTGGATGCCTTGTAGCATCAAAATCCAATAATAATTACGATAAATAGATGGAGGAAGAAAGGTTAAAGGATAGTAATTACGGGATAATATTGTTTAGGGTAGTAATAATAATTATTAGTTTATTCATCTTCTTTGTGAGTCTTCTGTGCATCCGAGAGGAGGAATGAGTGTTGCATGCATAGCACCTTGTTTTTTGCTTTTATTCAATAAAAATGCGTGTGTGCATCTCTGAAACGCAGTTTGACTGACTTTCAATTGAATATACTATGTAGTCTGTCTGCTTGTGTCCTTTGTTCACCTTCATCAGATCAGAAGCCGCAAGCTGGGTGGCCAAGCCAAACTAAACTAGCGTTCAGTCAGTTCATTCATGTTAAGACTTTTTGGTAAAAACGTTGAAATATAAAAAAAGTCTACTTTTTTATTTCATTCAAACTCAAAGTAAATGTTTAAAAGCTACACGTTCGTGATAAGGACTGCAACTGGAAGCTGATCTTTATTATTTTCAGCTTGGATATCTTTGTGTGTGCCATCTGTAGAGGAATAAGGCTTATCCTATAAAATAAGTTGGTATACAGTGATATCATCAAGAAGCGGAGAGAACAATACAAACAATGATGATTTTTTTGGTGGTGGTGGTAGTGTTGTCATTAGTCTTCACATTTTCCGCCTCATAAATTTCTCCTCATCCTTTTTTAGCTTGTTGGACTCCAGCAGTAACAGAAGCAGCAAAACACATTGTTGTTTTCTCTCTGGTGACTGGTGACAACTAAAACGACAAAACTCCAAGTCCGCTTCGCTGCATGTCATGTAGTCATGTGCGTATATAAAAAAACTCGTACGCATAATCTGGTCTATAAAGCTTTTCTGGCTTCCAAAACAGATCATGTTACTCAGACACAAAAAAATATGCATCCTTTTTTCTTCCTTGTCCACGCAATTTGATCCAATGCTAAGTTCATTGCCTTCTCATAACATAACAGTCATCCTCATCCTCCTCAACATCATGGGCAACATTTGCCGCAACAGCAAAAAGCGGCAACGGCATGATCAACGCAGTTCCGGTTTGCATGAATGAATGAACAAAGCAGATGAGCAGAGACGATGACGACAATTGTGCGTGATACTCACAAAAAGACACTAAAACTCTTTGTCGCCTCTTCTTCTCCAACGAAAAGTCTTATATACCAAGCCATTAAACATTACATCATGGGTCAGGTGTTTCTGTGGGTTTGGGTTAGGTCCTATCTGATCCCATTAGAAAAAGTTTGATGATGATTATGATTATTATAGAACGTTGTAATCTTCTCCTATCTG